>JAYMFT010077648.1:0-14394 GCA_038088735.1 Panulirus argus
CAGCTGCCCATAATAACAGTTCGTGATGATCCAACGCCACGAGCAAACTCTCCTGTTGTCAGAAGGGCCTCTGTTTTGGCACCGTTGCTCTCGGGAGTGTTTTTTTTGCACTCGTGTCGAAGAGCCGCAGGCACGCGTGACCTGCCACCGAGTAAAGGTCAAGAGACAGAGTGTTAGAACTCTCTCTCCCCTTACGGTACATTTACGTAATTACAGTTTGGTGATTACATTCACGCATACACGAAAATAGGGTCCCCACCAGTGCAAATCTCCCTCCACGTACAGTACAACTTGGCGATTACTGATAGGGAAGGGACGTGGCCCATATACTAGAATAGAAGATGAGTAATTGGAGACCAGAACAATAGCTTAGCTGAATAACCAGGATTCACCGAATAAGAAGACTGAGTAAGCAACTGAAGGTTATTTCGTAGAGTAGGATTCTCACGGCCGCGAATAACAATGGGGAAACGAGGTCTCTCCTTTAGGTACAGTGGTTCGTTAAGGTTCGGTCGTGATATTAAACAAATTATTAATAACTTTTCCTCTATAATCATCCCTGAAGTTACGAGTCAGCTTGTTACCATGTGAAGGTTTTCGTAAAAGTAATATATCGTCACAGAATATAGAATAGGTCGAAGAAATTCTTGACGCTATATGTATCCAAGTACGAACAGTATTACGATTGAAATTCGTAGGTATAAAAGAAGCGAGTGGTGTCCATAATCCTGTGAATGTAAGCTTTGCCATCACCAACAACTTAAAGCTGTTCGCTTACCGTCTGAAAATGGAATAAGTCTTAATATCAGCTTTTTCTTTTGAAAGAGATAAAGATCTGTATTGATGACAAAGACAGGGTTACCGAGGAAAGAATTTGGGTCTGAATTGGTGTTGGGCGATGGAGGTGAAATTCGTTACCAGATCCCATTTTCAGTGTACTGGAAGAAAACGGAAATATGGGATACTGGGCGAAAGATAAGGAGGCAAAATAGACCTAAAGGTGAAGGATGCGGGCATTTATGATGCTGATATGGCCTTTGTTAACCCGAAAATCATTGGATTTTGCATCAGTAGGACTGGTGGAAATTTGGAAGTTTTCCTGCAAATAAGGAACGACAATTTCGTAAATGATTTTTCTCTCTTTAAAGGGTGGAAAGCGGTCGGAAGACCAGACGTGGGTGATATGTTTAATTAATTCATTACGCCCTAGGGCGACAAGCCTTGTCCATTTAATGCCATAGAATATACACAGAAGCATTCGTGTCTCGCAGGGCACGTTGAATACTATCCCCATGGGTGACTTCGGCACGGGAAGGAGTATTAGGTTTTAAAGTGTTCTGATATGTTAATGCGAGGGAGGAATCGTGAAAGACGATTGGAAGTAAAGCTTCCAGTAAAGATGATACAAAGGCTCTGATTAGGATGGTCTTGATGAAGAAACACGTCTGAATATGGTCGTATGTACCAACGGGACCTGGATTATAAAAAGATATTTACTTTAATGGTTAAAACTTTTTTTTGGGGTACTATCATAACTTCAAAATCTAAATTGGGATTTGTGTTAGGATTTAGTCTTAAAATAGGATGAAGTGGGTAATGAATGGGAGTATTTTTTGAGATGTTTGTATCACTTTCATATGTCTTTACAGCTACAGTTATTTGCGTTTGAGGAAAACACTAGCATATGAAAACCGAATAAGGCAGAGATGAATAAGAATAGCATTCCCCAATTCTGATTTAAGGGGTAGACAAAGCGTAGGAAGCGTCGACCACTGCGTAGGAACTGGTAATGACAAGAGGAGAGTAAACAAGGCACGTTCTCCAAACACCAGGATTCGAACGGCTGACATTTTAATGTGGAAGCTGGGAAGGTTAGCTGCTTAGACTATTGGAGTCCATACTTGAGAAATGACAATTCGACTGTTTAATCGAAGACCCTTCGTTATAACGTGCACGAGCAACGAGGTACGAATCCATTGGTCGTTTCCCGTCAGGCTCAGCTTAACGGGTAGTTAACGTTTCACGAAACTGCAGTCACACGGGGAGCTACATGAGCAACGAATATGTTTCAGTTTCGATAAAACTATATATGAGTCAACTCGCGGGAAAAATAAACTCAGTGAGTTTACTCCAATCAGTACTTCACGTGTGTATGTGATTTACTACAATATATATATATATATATATATCATACGTATCTCCATGTACATGGTGTGAAATCCTGACTTAAAAAGTGTGTTGTGTTACTATTCACTAATTCTGATACGTTTTTGTGCAGTATTTGATATAAAACTCTGGGTATTTACCTAAAGAGGGTTTCATACGTAGAACTGCTACGGGTTTTTCAATATTCTGGTGGAAAAAAAAATAAAAAAAATGGGTGGGAAAGTTTACCAGTTATCGAAATAGAATTTTGTAGAGGATTCGAACCTTCGGTGGGGAAAAAAAAAGAGAGGATATTTTGACGTATTTTCCAGAGGAAATACCTTGGTGATTTCATGGTCTTAACAAGTTTTGTAACGAGGAAGGAAGGAAGGAAGGTAGCGGGGCGAAACACGTAAACATGTAATGCTCCTTAGGAGGTTGAGAGAGGTAAAGGAAATTTGCTATTTCACGTAAGACAAATAGATAGACAGATAGATAGATAGGTAGATAGATAGAGAGTTGTGCTTACTGTGTTGAGATTATGTCGAATGTGAGACTGAGAAAATATATATATATATATATATATATATATATATATATATCCTAATGTGCAATAACGCTAATAACGTCAGTCAGTTCGTAACCAACTGTTATAAACAGATGAGTAGCACTGTTTATCTCTGTTGTTAGATACTTGCTTTCGAATAACTGTTTTACATCTTAACATTTAACAGATAAATAATACTGTTTATCTCTCTTGTTAAAGAGTTGCTTTCAAATATCTGTTTAGCAGCTGTGTATTTACTGAACGTGTACTGCAAATGGTTCTTAATGAGCCAAGAAAGACTGCCTGAGAGGATCTATGTGTCATAAGTCTAGGGAGAAAGGAGGAGGGTGAGACTAACAGGGTGATGAATGGACGGATGGAGTGAAAGGTACTCTGAGTCCTCGAGGCCATAACATTCAGGAGGGTGAGAGGCGTGCACGGGACAGAACGAAAAGGATCGATGTGGCGTCTTCGCTATTTGTGTTGGGCTCTGGTTTGAAAATACCTACATTCTACCTTCGAGTCATGGATCCTTCTCCCACCACAATCGCGGAGGGAGAAGGTCAGTCTGGGGAGACAACTCGTTTTATCTCCCCATGCGGTGGAGGAAGACTACTATAATGCCTGGTCCACCAATCAGGCCAAGACGTATAGACTCGACCACCCCCTCTCTGTGTCCTAGTGTGGGGAGTGACCAATGGAGGATATACGTTAAAAGTGGTCGTGGTATAATTCACCTCCCCAACAACAGACCCTATTCTGTGCTTGCCTCCCCTTACCCAACAGGGCTTTTATATTACGGGTCTTTTGGTTACCAGGTGTGAAACACGTTAGCAATTACGACTGTGCGAGGTTCGAAGCCCCGTGCTGGAGTTACTGTGGCAAATGTCACTCCAGTCTTCCTTTTGGGAGAAGGACCTATTGTTCTATTGAGGTACACCGCAGTTTATCAAACAGTTTGTCAAATATTTACGTAAACTAACAGAATACTTGAAAATCGTTCCTTTTTCTATATATTTTTATGAAAGGTATTTTCAGATATGAATTGACAGACGTTTTAATGGAAATAGCTCATGAAAATGTCACTCCATTCCCATAAGTCTATCAGTCAAATATATTTCCAAATATCTACATTCTCTGGTAATCATTTTGACAAGAGTAAACGAAAATCTTTCGTTTTTTATATTTATTTTTTTATATAGTTTTTGAGATATCTTTATACCCTATTTAACATTTTTCCCGAAAGTTGGTATAAAAACTACTTCCCTTACACAAAGTTTTCAAATTAACTTCATACTCTGTTGAATATTTTGAGCACAAGGGGACGTAAAAATAATTTTCCCTACGTTTTTCTGTCATATATTATTTTTTTCCAGATACCCTTATAAATTTGAGCCACAAGACGTGAAACTTACCCACGTCAAATAGTTTTCCAGCTACCCCCATAATGTGATAAGTAATTTGACCACAAAAGCATTTTTCTGCCTATTTCACTGATTTTTCGAAAAGACTCTCCACGTCTCTGTCGCTTCGAATGGAAGACGTCGAAGGGAATTAAAGAAGTGATAAATTAGCTGCCCGAGTTTCCTAGAAACATCAGCAAGGGTAGAGTGTGGCCGTAAACCTGACACGCCCAGCTCACAATGGCTGGATTGAGAGCTATTGTGGGAGAGTTACTACAGGCTCCTTCCCGTGGCTCTACCATTAGCGGTCAGGACGGTGGAAAAAGGGGTTCATTCCCCAGGCAGGTAAATATATAATCCATGAGGCAGGGTCCCTGTTGATGGGATCCAAATCAATATCTCTGAGCGTTAGGAGTGTTACGCACTGGTGGAAGGTGAAGCGTTTTACTCTCTATGTGGATCCGCCTGTGGTAGATTTTGGGGCCTTCTGGTCTATCCCTGGTCTTTTCGCTCCTGCGGAGGGCTTTCTACTCCCTCCCATCCCCCTCGACGGTGCTATGTCCTTCCTTCCTGGTGACCATACCCTACTTCTTCTTCTTCAGCGCCACCAGCTGCAACAGGTGGCTACCACACCTTCCCTCCTACTCCCATTCAACCACCGAGTCCTCACTCCATGGCCTCCACTCACCTCTCTACCACTGCCACCACCACTCTCACTCTCTCCCTGTCTACCAACCACACCCACCCTCATCATAACCTCTCCAGTCCACCCACCACATCCTGAACGGCTGATCGCATGGTTCAGAGGTTCCAAGCATTTCCCCCCAAAGCATTTTTCTTCTCGTGTCCATACTTCCGTAGTGCCGTCACAGCCCTCCCTCCCGCTCAACACTAGAATGCTTTCCCCGAAAATGTTTCGTCTCGGCGGCTGGCAATTTCTATCCTGTCAAGAAAATGGATGAGGTATTGACACCTGTGTATGGGGGTGGTTTGGTTATCGTTCGTCTGGCAACTTCCATCCGCCATGTCTACAGAAAACGGACGGATGTACAAACATGGAAGACGCTTTTATAGTATAGATGATTTCGGTAGTTTTCTTTACTATAGTTATCCTCGTTTTCTTTACAATTTTGTATCTTGATTTTTCTTTACTATAGATGTACAAGAAAACTGCTTGTAACGTACAATATATCATTTAGTTTATTCAGTGGTCCTTCCTGCTCAATGAGCTAGTCTGAATATGAATTTCCCTGCAGGAAAGGTGTGTTTAATCTGCTTATAGATAAGGTGGTGAGAGAGGTGATTACGAGAGTCTTGGAGAAAGGGGCAAGTCTACAGGTGGGGTCGAGGAGGCTTGGGAAACTAGTTACGTGCTATTTCCTGATGACGTAGGTCTGGTGGCCAGCTTAAAGGAGAAGCTGCGGAATTTAGCGTGTGAGTTTGGGTGAGTGTGTGAGAGGAGAAGGCGAATGCGAATGAAGAGAAGGTTATAAAGTTTAGCAAAGAAAAGAGAGAGAGATAGGTTTGCGTGTGTGGATCTGATTGGAGAGAACCTGAAGGAAATGGAGCATTTTGTATACCTGTGAGTAGATATGGCAGCGGATGGAACCATGGAAACTGAGGTAAGCTGTAGTGTTGGCGTGTGTGTAGTGAGGAGTGAATATAAAAGAGAAGGATCTGTCTGCGAGGGCACAGATGGGTGTGTTTGATGGTATAGGAATCCCGACGGCATTGTTTGGACACTAATCGTAGGCCCTCACTTGAAAACGCTCTCTACATATTTACTTACTTCCTGCCCCAGGAATCCCTTTTGCCTTTATTTAAGCCCCTGCAGCACTCAGGAAGCTGGCCTCGTCCACCGGAGGTCACCACAGATCGTGAAGTGTTGTGATGCTGTGTGTGCAGAGAGTGCAAGGCAACTGAGTGGCAAGTGCTCGGTATCTTCTATTTAGCACTTGTACCATCGGCGTGAAGGGTCCTGGGATATGTTGAAAACGGTGCTTATAGCTTTGTAGTGATGGATGATTTCCAGAGAGCGGACGAAAGAGTGCGACTCGTGTTCGTCTGGGGAGTGTGGTTTCTGATGGGTGAATTATTATGTCTGGTGGGTTGGAGTTTGTCTCGTTTGGGAGGTCAGTTGTTTAGTGTTCGTCGGGTTAGCTTGGTGTGCGTGACATTTGCCTGTGTTGTACACACACACACACACACACACACACGATTATGTACACACGTATGCTCATTGCGATGTGAATGCAAATGTGAAAACTATATTGCTTTTTGTTCATCCTTTCGAAGGCATGAAAATTATGCACATATCCGATGAGATCGCGCTGCACTGCAAGAAACATCGTCCAATATGAAAAATGAATATTCTCCAGCGATGTTTACTATATAAACAGCGTCAGTTTGGCGTCTAGAACGGTAAATAACCAATAGCCTTGGGAGGGGGAAAGGAATTTGAGGTCACTGGGGCGTGTTTGAGGTCATGTCGCGGGGTCACGTCGCGCCACTCTTGAGGTCACGTCGGGTCTCACGTCGACACGACTCGAGGTCATGTCCAGTCTCACGTCGCGCTACTCTTGAGGTCATGTCGGGGTCATGTCACGCCACAGGGAAATGCGTCGTGTCATATCCCCCTACTCGGGGTCATGTCAGTCACATGGCGCTACTTGAGGTCATGTCAGTCAAGTCGTGCTACGCGGAGTCATGTCAGGTCACGTCGGGCTACAAGGTCATATTGGGTCGTATAGTGCCACTTTGAAGTAATTTTTACGCTTGATTTAAGCCAGTTACTCCGTTTATTAATTAACGTTAATTCGTAATCTATTTTGACGTAGATCTGGTATATAGTAATTAACCAATTCGCCGGAAGTCTGTAACAAATTCTCGTACTCTTGAAAAATAATTTCGATTAAAATAAACGAGAAACTCTAGAATATAAGAAATAATGCTAAAGCGTCATTTACGCTAAATGAATATAATGATATTCATAAATCACCGACACAGTTGATATGTAATTCTTTTCCGTCAGTTTGACAGAAATTATCCTTTGATTCTGACTGAACCGTTATTATTACTCATTATATTGACTCCTTATTGGAATGATAGAGAGAGAGAGAGAGAGAGAGAGAGATTTTGGCTGAACTGTACCGTCTCTTTCGTCGGGATTTCAGACTTTTGCTGTATTCTTCGTTGGCTAGGAACTTTTGAAGTGTTGGCATACCGTAAGAATACTCCGGAGGTAAACCCTAAAACAGTAGTATTCTGAGAAGGTAGACTTCTTTACCTTGGTATTTTGAAAAGGTAAACCGCGCTCCGTGGTTTACTTTGAAAGGAAACTCAGTACAGCATTCAATTTTTTTTTTTTCAGGAGTTTGGGGGCGAAAGTCGAGTAAATATGGTTTATAAAATGTGGTCATATTTATGGAAACGTAAGCCGACTCTAAGTAGCAAAACCAAGCAAAAATCTTTTTATGGTTAAAAATCACGTTTTCTTTCCTTGATAAAGACGTGAAAAATGTCCTGTGAGTCAGCATAGATACATCTCAGGGCATTGGGAAAGTGAATATAACATTCCTATCGAATCTTTTGACCCGGTGAGGGAGTGAATTTTGCAAACTCGAAAGGAAAGTTTCAGAAACACTTTATTATTTTTTGGAATTTCTCTCCGCATCTGTCCAGGACAGGTCTCGATCCAGCGCGCCATCACGGGGGAAGGAAGAGGAAAATACGAACCTTTAAAGCCAACAGCCTGGAACTGGAGGATCGCCGTAAATCAACGAAATAATTGTCTCCGGCGTCGGGTATTGCTCGCCGGACACTCCATCGTATCCTGAGTGAGGATTTGAACACGCGTAATGTCCAAAAAGAGAGAGAGGGTAGAGAGAGAGAGAGAGAGAGAGAGAGAGAGAGAGAGAGAGAGAGAGAGAGACACACATCCTCTTGAAGGAAGGACAAAAAAAGAGAGAGATGGTGTGTCTCTGATCGGTACGGCAGATCCAACGTTCGTTTCAAAGGGATGAAGACCATTGTCTCGAAGCGCAACATTATTTACTGATGAACTCTGACGCCATAATTTTCAGGCCAAGTTTCAACCCTCGCTCACCAGAGGAGACTTAAGGGATCTGTACACCCGAAGAAGGTCCAGATGGAGGCAAGCCTCAATCCAGATACTCCTGTTGAGTCCTCTTTCGGCATATATATATATATTTTCACCCCCATACCTTGCTTGCTGTCTTTGGTCAAAGAGTCACAAAGTTATTTTCATATCACGAGTCTTTATGGAAGCGCATTTAATGCCGAGACAAATTCCTTGAAGAATTGGGACGGGTGTTTTGCAATATGTCAGTGGGACACAACTCATTGCAAAGCTGGGAAGCTTTTTCCTTTTGGACTCGATGCAGTGAAAAGTATAATAACCTCACATCCTGATTTCCCTACTTCCCATTGAAAGCCCGGACCACATAATAAGCTTATTAGAAATCAGCTCAGCATGTCATTACAACTGGAGAGATGCAATGGAAGATTGATTCACTTCACTTTTCTCTAAAGGCTTCCGATGTCTGCATTTCGTCTGGTCGGTTGAATATCAGGGAGTTTCTGGTCATTATCAGTGCCCTCAACTTTAAGCATCTGCGTCCAGGAAGCGAGTACTCTTCAACACCCTCTCCATGTGTTAAGACACCACATACGTACATTCATTCATTGCGCATGTGGCCCCATGTCTTGTTTCAAAAAGGGATCAATTCTGATACATAATGGGGTTATCTTTTGAGTACTATAGCATTTAAGGAATAATGCTTTCACTAGAATATAAATTCCTTCAGATTTACCGAGAGATAACGAAAGAAGTGAAAGGATAACGTGGAAATATCGGAGACTGTTGTATAACGAAGATGTTTTATGTCGTTCTTACGTATTCCAAGAACTTTACACCTCATTTAGCATAATCCCGAAGACTTAGCGCTCAGGCCCAAAGTTCATCATGCTGACTTAGCAAAAAAGCGGCGATAGAAAGGATCTCGCGACACTGATTCGTTAAAAAAAAGTCTTTGAAACCGCTTGTAATCCGTAAAGCCTTTTACCGGAAACAAATTGATTTTCTTTAAGTCTTTCTTTATATGTGATCTGATCTATGGCATATAGGTTTCTGGAACAGTTTTTCATAATATAAATTTCCAAAACAGAAACATTAATTTTGTCTAAATTTTGTATTGCGTCTCTGGACTCTCAATCCTCTTTGATCACGAATCAAAAGCCTTAAAATGCCTCACCTGTGTATATTTCTCTTATAGACATATGATGTGATTCTTAAAATCACATTAAATATTTCTTTCCCGCGCTCAACTCTATTTAGCGTCGATATATTTATGGATTGCCAAATGCAATAGTTAAAGGAACTAAACTAATCCACATCCCAGGCTAACCCCCAAACTTGACCCACTTGCCCTACGCCTCAATGTTGGTTCACTTTCCCTCTTCTATAGGTATTGCTTTGGTTTTTGACCCCGAGAGTTGGCTGCTTATGTGCCCACACCACTTGCTAGACCACGCAATACTCGGCAAGCTGCTGCGACGCATGATTGCTGTTTGGCCATCTGCAATTAAAGAGTGGGCCGTTTTGATACCTGCTTCTTTCCCTATACTTCGAAGCTTGAGAACTCTCTTCCTTCTCATGTATTTCCCAATAACTATGACCCGGCACATTTTAAGACAGGTCTTTCACTTTCTCAAAAATTCGTAGATACTTTCCCTTCTCTTCTTTCTTTCCGTTTCATAATTCTCTATGTTTCAGTTGGGGCCCAGCCTTGTTGTGGACTTTTGTCCGTGACTAGAGCCTCCAACATAAAAAGAAAAAAGGGAAGTGTTGACCATAAAAGTTTTCCAATAACAGTTTGGCTCATGAGTTTTCTAGGCTTTAATGTGACACTACTTTTGTATTACGAAATTTCTGGATAATGGCGAGGAGGTTGGCAAATATGCTTCTACTGTTACTTTACCCGAGGTATATTTCCTCACATAACCGTGATATTTGGTGAAACGTGAGGAGCAGTGTTTCGTGATGTAGTGTTCCGTTCGTGGTGGTGGTTGTGGGGGAGGACGGGGTGCTCTGTTCGTATTGATGCCTGCGATCTGTTCGTGACCTGGTGCTTCCACTGCAAGATGAGATGTTCCGTTCGTGCCGTGGCGTACGCCGTTCGTGACGATGTGGTGTTCCGTGTAGGATACAGTGAGTTCCGTCCGTAATGAAAAGGTGTTTCAGTCGGAATGATTTTGTGCTCTCATTGATAATGTGGTATTCCTTTCGTGATGATGTGATATTCCGTTCTCGGTGTAACGCACCGTGAGCTCCGTAAAGCTGCAGTTTGGCGTGAATTTCGTTAACCTGTGACCTGTTGAGGATATAACGAACTTTCTGTTGCGCTGTGACCTGTGATGGTTCATGACCTTTGATGGTATATGACCCTGTTTAAGATTCCGTGATCTCTTGTACGTAAGTAACTCTGTGACCTGTGCTTATTCGTGACCTGTTGGGTCTCACGATCTGTGCTTCCTCGTGACCTGTTGGAGAAAATTCCACGATCACTTGTACTTGGTAAGACTTCTGAGGATCGGTGACCTGCGGTTTACGGTCACCAGGTGTACAATATCACCCCTGACGTTAGGTGAACCGTGACCCGTAGCGTACGGTATTTCTTTAACCTAGAATTGGTGACTTGGAAGAGAAGATTTCGTAAATATCACCATTACCTTAATCTATTTTACCTTTAAATAGTTCCTAGCCAGTATTCATTGGTCTACAGATTTTGGGGGGTTGATTAGCTCATTCTAATCATCTCAGTCATTTAGCCATTATTTTTTTAAGCAATCTGTAATATATTAACGTATCTTTATCAATATATTTATAACCAAAGAACAAGATCCCTTGAGTTAAGGAAGGGAGAAGTTCCAGTGATCATTATTTTTCCCGGATGGTAACCACGAGTTTGTTTTTTTTCCGTTCGCTTGGCCATAGCCTAGCCCATGGACGCTGGGTAACAACCTTCCCCTCTTAAACATTTAGCCACAAAGAACATGGCGTGCTCTACCCACCCCCCTGGCGTTCCTCCCATCTCGCTATTTTAGTTGGATTACCTGCATGGTGGAGTGGGCCGTAAACTCTCACTTCAATTGCCATAGGTGCCTTCATCCTTTTCGCTCAATGATGCTGAGGTAATGAGCGTGGGTAGTAGGTGTGTGGTGAGTGGATCACAGGAGTTATATGCAGTGGGAGGTGGAAGGTAGATGCGTAATGGGAGTTAGCAGACGTTGAGGGGGGAAAAATATGAAGCAAAGAAAAGAAAGCTTTTCCTAAGAGTCACAATAAGTCTTCAGACAATCGCCCACTTAATTTTCCCTTTTTCTGTTGTGTGATGTTTTGCTCGTTGAGCGATGTTTTGAAGTCCAGACATATCCGCTCCTCTCGGGGAAGGCCCGAAACCAACAGTACCACACGAGTCTCACTGATGTTTGACTTGGAGGACCAAGAAACTCCCTCACAGAATGCACGTAGTCCTCACTCACCTACTGGATCTCTCACGAACCAAAGTATTTTGCAGTTTGCTCTTTTGTACTTGACTGATGACCAGGTGTCTCCAGCACATGATACATCTCTCTCTCTCTCTCTTTCTTCACGTAAAAGAATTGTACATCCACCCATATCACATTCCTGTCTCACGCAAAAGGCTTTCCTTGTCTCCAAGACATCACAGGTCACCTTTTTTTTTTTTTCTTTTATCTCATACAGAGGACCTGTTATCTCCAGCTTACCATATATCACATTCCGACCACAGGCAAAAGACTTGTTATGGACCAGCATATCACAAGTCACACTCCTGACTCACAATGAAGACTTTAAAATCTCTATCACACTACAGGTCACGCTACTACTGTCTCGTATGGCTGGCTTTCTATTCCCAGCTCATAATAGCTCACAACTCCTCCGTCATCCGAAGTACCCACTAAACTCGTTTGGATCACAGCTGTCTCACAGAGCAAGACCTTTCACCTCCCAGGCCCTCACAGATCACGAAGAACTCCTCTGCAAGTCCTCGGACGACAGATGAAAAGCCCAGTCCATCTTTATTCATCGGACCAGAATATTTCTAATCTTTCTGGCGGGGCACTGATGCAAACAGTTCGAGGCGCGAGGCACCGTGATGATATATCACAACAGAATGTTACAATTTTTCACGTCTAATTACTTGCTAGCGCCGTCTGTCTTCTAAATGATCTTTATGGAATACTTAAAAAAAAAAGGTTATTTTTGAGAATGCAGCTGGGTCAAAATGGTTGCATAGCCTCCACTGCTAACTCTCCGACAAGCACTGAGCTCTCTCTCTCTCTCTCTCTCTCTCTCTCTCTCTCTCTCTCTCACACATCCCCAGAATAAGAAAGACATATCTAATTAGTTTTAAGCTTTTGCTGAGCGAACTTAATTAATGAGCTTGATATTCACCTCGGGTTTCTGCTCCTTAATCAGGACGCTGATGATTAACACGCGACTGATAAAATTGCTAAAAGGGCTTCCCACCCTTTGACCGGGCGTGACGGGAAGTCTTTCTCCATGGTAATTATAGCGTGAGTGAATATTGGGGTGCTTTAAAGTATGTGTGTGTATGTAGTGGACGAAGAGAGAGAGAGAGAGAGAGAGAGAGAGAGTGAGTGCGTTATATAGTGTATAATAGGGCCTGTAGAGTTGGATCGTTTAAGAAACTAGATTGTATTTTTTTTTTTTCGTCTGTAGTGGGGTTCGACTCTGGTAGGGCCCCATCTCCTGAACTTTCTTTACCATCATGAAGGTCTTTAAACCCTTGTGCCGCCATCTCTTAAGCTGCTTAGCTTATTCCATTCATCCACTCACCTGCTACTGAAGGAGTGGTTCTACGTATGCGTCCTTTCGTAGCATCTTAGTCATGCCACTTTATCTTGCGAGGAGATTAGCCTTGTTTGAGAAACTTGATGGATGTAATGAAGTCTCCCCTTACTTCTCTCTCCTTCATGATGAGGAACAGTCTACAGCCATTCTCTGTTGATAACCTAGTTTGATTCAGGTATCGTCTTTGTTGCTCTTTTTCCTAGACCTCCTCTTAATTAGAACTCTTTTTGCGTCTTTAAATGCGTTGATCAGACTTGAAAAGCCTGTTATGATTTTGGCTTGTTATGCGTTGGGAACAGCGTGCTGAACATATCTCTATCCATGACACAGAATGCTATCTTAATGTTTGCCAGAGGGACGTTCGATTCTTGAACAGTGATCCTGATGTAGAATTTTGGTTTTGGGCTTGTAATGGTGCTGGCTCCTAAAGTCCCTGTCGTAGAAAATTCCTGGGGCTTATTTTCTCTACAATAGCAAACGTGTTGTGTCCTTCCTTCTCTGTGCCCTCCAGCTTATCTGGGATATATTTCAACAACCGCTTGTCTAACCAATTTACCGATTTTCTGGGTCTCTTGGTAAGTTGATACAATCCCCAACATTCAGTACCCTCACTGATGGGCCTTTGCGTCATCCACAGACATGTCACAGGTTGTAAATCATTGTGATGTTTGTGCGTCAGTGTGCAGCGAGTACCTGGCATTTGAGTAGCAAGTGCTCGGTGCCTTCTTTTACGTTCATTGCATCGTAGACATTAGGGGGAGGGGGGGTGTCTTGCGTTGCGTTGAAAGGGTGCTTCAAGTGCTAGTAGCGATGGACAATGTCCGGTGTGTAAACGGGAAAGTGTGACTCGTGTTTGTCTGGGGAGTGTGTGGTTTCTGATGGATGTATGTCTGGTGGGCTGGAGGATAAGACTTAGTTTTGGAAGTCAGTTGTTTAGTGCTTGTCGGGTTATTTCAGTGTGTGTGTGTTGTTTGTCGGTGTTCTATTTATTAGGGATGGTGCGATCTGTGATTAGAGGTTACTGAGGTGTGAGGCAAGAGTAAACTTTTTAGAGTGGTTAGGGGTGATATGTAGGTGGATTCATAGATAGATAGATAGGTAGATAGATTCATAGATACTTTTTTGATCGTCACCCTAAAACCCCTTTATTCAGGCTCCTGAACTTGAAAAGGTTGCCCCACAATCAGTAGCAGGGAATTGCTGGATATCGTAGTGGTGAAAAGTTCCTCTTTATCCAATGACAGTGATCGGACCTTAGTGAAAGTGGCTTTTCACTCGTGGTGTAATTTCATGTAGACTGAGACCGGAAACACACACACACACACACACACACACACACACACACATATATATATATATATATATATATATATATATATATA
>JAYMFT010077659.1:0-14394 GCA_038088735.1 Panulirus argus
AGAGAGAGAGAGAGAGAGAGAGAGAGAGAGAGAGAGAGAGAGAGAGGTGAGGGGGAGGGAAGAGACAGTTCTGGTGGTATGTAGTATGGTAGGGTTCTACTCTACAAGTAAATACAACAAGATTTTGCCAAAATGGCAGGGTGTGGCACTCGCCACACATCTTGCTTGATGGATAATATTGTTCATCTCTGCCATCACCTGCAGTATAAAATCATCTATTCTGGTTTATCTGGGCCTGATTTCAGCCACGTGTTTTAAAGTTTTTGTACTTATTCCATCCATGTTTCTAACTTCCTGGTTAGAATTTCATATATTTTTGTCTGATATACTCCAGGTATTTTCCATAGTATTCTTACAGATTTCATAACTCGGTATCTTCTTCGCTGAGACCAAATACATTTTCCTTTATACCCTCAATTTGTTAACACATACACATTACCATATATTTTTCTCTTATTCTTTCTAGGCAATATAGTTCCAAGTCTTTAAGCCTTTCATAGCGGTTTATTTGTTCCATTACCATGATTTTGTCATGCGGTGGTTTTGAATTCTCTCTAATTTGTTTATTTCTGTTTATTTTTTTGGTGACTACGTGACAGCACATAGAATTATTCATTATTGTTACATAGCATTGTTCTATATTGTTTTAGATATTTTATCTATACTTTCTGTCTCTGATACTGAAAGTTCTCAAATTGTACTTCTCATTTCATAGCTCAATTGTGCTATCTTTTCAACTTTTTCCCTAATTTAGATTCTTATTTATGATGAAGCCCAAAACTTTTACATGCCGCACTTCTTATCACTTTCTCTGTTAGGCCTATACATGGTGTCACTGAAGCATCATTAGTCATCCCAAAACTTATTTGCTCATATATATATCCTCTTTAGATTCCTTCAGCTTCATTTCTGTCCATTTGTAAATTCTTTTCAAATCTTCTGGCAACCCCATTTGATTAGCTTCTCATACAATGATTTTACGTACTCTGGTGTGATCAGTAAGGCTCAGCTCTATGCTTTCTTCTACTTATCATCAATGCCTGGTATCATTATCATAAAGAAAACTGAAGCTATCACCAATTCTTGTGGTACCCCAGACAGGACATTTTCATCAGACATGGTACCATTAGCTACTCCTTTAAACTCTTTGTTAGTAAAAAACTCTTTAATTAACCTTCCAGTATTAATCAATATAATATTAAGCTACTTTCTCCAATAAAACTTTTTGGTTTACTTTATCATATGCCTTTGCAAAATCAAGAAAAAATCATATCCATTCTTTTTCTTTACAATAAACTTTCATATTTCATTTTAATGAGCACATAACTAGATTTGCTTACTTTTTCCAGGTAGAAATCTATGTAGGCCTTCATTCATGTATATGTCCTTGCTCAAATGTTTTAATATGTGTCCTTTTATCACTCATTTAAAGGCTTTTATTATGTATGAAGTAAAGATAATTGCTCTTTACTGCTTAGGTATTAGACTGGATCTTCCTTTGAGTATTAATGGTATATATGCCATTTTGTGAACATCTGAAACTGCTTTCATCCAGACTTTACCTCATCAATAGCATCACTGGTTTCACTACTGCTCTTCTTATCTTCTAGAGGATGATAGCTGGGATTCCATCTGGTCCTAGAGCTGAATTTTCTCTGAGCTGATCAATTGCTCTGATTGTATCACTTTCCATTATCTCATTAATTATAAGCGCAATTTCGTCTCTTGATATCTTCAATTTTGCACTATCTTTCTTTAATTATTTGTCATTTTCTTTCAGTATATTTTCATGTTTGTTAGGTCATAACCCTTGAAGATCTCATTTGTTTGTGTTCAGAATCCTTTCAATGACTGTTCTCCAGTCTGATTTGTCAAACTGGTAAGTCTCATCACTCAAGCTCTTGCTGTTCTTGGTTTGTGTTATCATGCTCACATTCATTCATTTTTACTCAGTATGATGTGATTTCTATGATACTGTGATCTGCCAGGTCCAAATAATTATCTTCTATATCTGAAAACAGTGTCAAGTCATCTGTAAAAGTAAGATATATCATATAATTTCCACTCATTCTGCCATTTACTTGAGCAAAGCCAAATAATTCACAGCCATTTGTTTGCCTTTGAAACTATTCTCTTTCATCTCCTGATCACTTATTCCTTTCTTATATTTGTATTTACATCCATAATCTACTCCTTTTTACTGCCATTCAATAAAACTGAATTTAAAGTTAGAGAATTAGACTGACAGACAGACAGAAGGACAGACAAATAGAAAAAAGACAAATGAACAAACAGGCAGAGACAAACAGGCAGAGAGACAAAGGGAGTGAGAGAGATAGTTACCTATTTTTGGTGCACAGCATGTGCAGCCATGGCCAGAGCATCCGCGGTCCACCACTACCTCATCATAGAAACACTTTTGCTTGCAGATTCCATGCTTGATACGGCAGATAGAGTGAGAAATGCACTCTGTAATTAGCAAGAGAACATCCTGAATTTCCAGCAAATCATCCTGAAAATTATTACATATATATCATATACCCAGCTTCTTAACACATTTATATTATCATTATTATTATTATTATTATTATTACTATTACTATTATTATTATTAATATTATTATTATTATGTTATCATTATCATTATTATTATTATTATTATTATTATTATTATTATTATTATTATTATCATTATTATTCTTTCTTTTCTTACATGTATGTTTCCTATTTCTCGGAGGAAGAGACAAAGAATGGGACTTATTCACTAGTATCTATTCTCTAGATGACATGTGAAATGCATCAGAACTACAGCCCCATATCCACAATCAGGACTTACAGACCTTTCTGTGGCTCCCCCTAGCTGCTTCACATGCACTGGTTCGACAACATGTCACCCCCTATATACCACATTGCTCCAATTCCCTATGGCCCATGCATGCCTTTCACCTTCCTGCATGTTCAGGCCCATTGTGCTCAAACTTGTATTCACTCCATCCTTCCATCTCCAATTTGGTCTCTCTCTTCTTCTTTTCCCCTCTACTTATGACACATATATCCTTCTGTCAACCTCTCCTCACTCATTCTTTCTATATGATCAAACTGTTGGTATTATTATTATTATTATTATTATTATTATCATTATTATTATTATTACTACTATGACTGTCATCACCATTATTATATAATACCAGGACTCCTTTTATAGGGCTTTCGTAGCTCCAAGGCTGTAATGCAAACAGTAATAGGAATAGGATGGACTCCTTTGGAGTGTGAAATTTTTCAACAAGATTATACTCTTTTTTGTCCATTGACAATGATAAAACTTCACTGAAGATGACTTTTCACTTAAGTTGTAACCTCATGCAGGAAAAGTTTGGTAAAACTACACCTTTTTTCATATTTTGTACTGTAATAAATTCACTGAATGTTCAGCTATGTCTTATTTCCAATGAGAGTGGCTTTTGAAATATTTGGTAATTTTTCATGCACAATGTTCCCTGGGATCATTATAATAGTTTCTTTGTCAGTAAGCTTCTTATAATCTGTCATAACATGCTATCTAACTCTTCACATTCGACATACTCACTGAAACATTGCGAAATAATTTTAAAACCTGAGAAGTGATATCTTCAATAGCCTTCATGTATATATGAATAAAAGATTATACAAGACAGCAGATAAAAAGTACATGATTTGAATATGCACAACCTGGAGTGTGAAAGCTGGTTCAGCAAGTCCCTTACCACACACTTCCACACTACATGGCCAATAATAGAAATTCCTGGATGACTCATCCAAAACTGCATTTCAGAGAGGCTAAATAAAACATTTTTGTGAGCATGATAATGGACAAGTGAAAAATATTCTGCTGAGGACTTTTGTAACTAATTTAAAGTGAATATGATTTGCATAGACTAGAATTAATATTAACATTCTTGACAATCACCTGTCATGTGGTAAATCTCAAAGTTAGAAATATCAGTTCATGAAATATATACTAAAATTCTCCATTACATTTGTTATATCTCTACCAGTATATGTATGACATCTTTATATTTGTAATGAATAAGGCTGAATTTCTTTGCCAACCTTTGTCTATTATTTGGTGTCTACTATTTGGTGTAGTAATCATTCCTACCTTCTTAAAGAATCTTATGATAAAAAAATGCATATAATTACAATTGGTGAAAATAAAGATCAATAAAGAAAAAATACGAAATTACAAATTTGACCTTTTCAAACTAGATGAAGAATCTATCAGCTAAAAGAGAGGATTATATGAGATAAAACTACCAAGTTTAGGGGCACAGCACTTGCAGCAGTGGCCAGAACACCCTTGAGGCACCTCCAACTCATCATCTGAACATTTCTCCTTGCAGCTTCCAAACTTTTCACGGCAAAGAGAATGAGCTGTGCACTCTGTGAAAAAAATAATACCTGAATGAATATCATAAGTGTTCATGTTTCTAACTGCATAAAGAATAAAGAAATATTTTAAAAAATGAGTACCTCTGTTAAATGATAAATACTGATCTTATTTATTTATATTTATTATACTTGATCACTGTTTCCCATGTCAGCGAGGTAGCGCCAGGAAACAGACAAAGAAAAACCCATCCCCCCACATACACACATACATACATACATGCACACATGTGCACCGTACATACATATATACATATCAACATATACATACATACATACACATACACATATACACATGTACATATTTAGATTTGCTCGCCCCCATCCACTCCTGATGCCACCCTGCCCCACGGGAAAATAGCACCGCCACCCCACGCCGGCGAGATAGTGCCAGGAGACAAAAGTCCACATCAAGACTGGGCCCTAGTTGAAATATAGAGAGAATTAAGAAAGGGGGAAAAACAGACAGGGCTTTGAAGGCAAAAAAAAGAAAATGGATGTGCTAGAAATGGAATGCTTAAGGGTGATGTAAGATGAGTTGGTCTTGAAAGAAATGACTTTTGTAGTGAGTTGTAGTAAGTTTACTCTTATTGAAAGGGTTAACCAGGGTGTGGAGAAATGGTGCAGGCATATAGAGATGATTTGTTAAAAGAGACTGATAAAGATGATGTATGTGTTTAACAGAATGATGAAGGTGGGAGAGATAGAGAGAGAGACTGAGAAGATGGAACAGTGAAGTAGTAGGAGGGTATTAGAGTTTGAACATAAATGAGTTCAAGAACTGTGTATAAAGTAGAAGGAAGTGGAACACTATGACATATGGAGGGTAACATCATGTTAATGGGCTGAACCATGTCAATATAAACCATGGATTTGTCTATGTGGCTTGACAGTTAGAGACTAGATGAGTGCAGAATGTGTCCTTTTGTTCATGTTTCTGTTGTTACCTTTGAAAGGCAAAAAAGACACTTTGGTGTGAAAAAAGAATATCTTTTATTGTACATCATGTACATGTAGGCGAATAAAAAGGCAGGTCTAGGAAGGGAAGAGGATGGGTAAACAGACTATTGTAATTACGCATCTGCTAGAGAAAAAGATGAGTTTGTAGCATTTATGAATTTCAAAAACATGATGAATGCATAGGAAAACTCACAGGGAATTAAGAACCTTCATGCTGGAGTTAATACATGTTTAGGAGTAACAGTATGATTTAGTGATTTTATGGAAACAAAAATTGAGTATATTTAATGCCACTGGACATTTGATGCTAAATTGTGATGAAACAAAATTGAAGTTACGTCACTTATCATACAGCTAGAGTAGGATTCAGTGAAGGGTTATTTTGATAATGTGTTTAGGATTTTTTTTTTTTTCTTTTTTTTTTTAAGTAAATATGAGTTGAATAAAAGTATACCTTTTATGAAAGATGAGATGCCATTTTGATGTTCATATGAATTGTAAGGAACTGTAAGTTGTGGGCAGGTTTAGGTATTTGAGTAACTCTCAGTATGGATGATAATGAGAATGAAGATGTTCATAGTACATGTATAATTTTGCAAGGTACACTGAAAGTTTTTGTGAATAGAAAATTTTAAAGTGTATAGTTTGAAAGATGTTCACGTGAAGGAATAATTGTCTCAATTCTAATATATGAATGTGAAATCCAAGTATATATTGGTCAGGATTGGTGTCAAATAAGAACAGATGCTGCCTAAATTTCCACTGTAGGGACTGAGAAATTGTGCAATCCTCTGTTCAAGTTCAGTTATTTTCAGGGTAATTACAGGGTACAGGGTGAGTTACCCCCCAAACAATGACTAGTTATTGCCCTTAAAGTTTCCTAACCTCTTCTGACCTACATAGTTGTCTTTTTCTGCCTCAACCACACATGGACTGCTGGCATTCTGTCCGCAAACATACAATATATCTGTGTCATTCATGACACTTGACAGCACTTGACTCACACAACTTGTTCTGCGTAACTCTAGATTTTCCTGCGGCGAACACTGTGCACTATCCTCGCCTTTTGACAAAACGATAGGGTTAATAGTTTCGAAGCAGTAGGTAGGAATGTTAGACGGGAGCATTATATAGAGACACTAGGTTGGAGCATCTTCTGGGAATATCAGGTAGTAGTTGGTTAGAACATAAAATCCTCTGAAAACACTGCCTAGAGTTGCCCTCTGCCAATAGCCTGTTAAGGGTGAGGCACTAAAGGCTAAGAAGTGGTGCTGGGTTGCAACAGTAATGAAGTCTCTTTTGCAGTGGCCACCCCCTTAAAGGAATTCCCAAAGGGAATTGGGCATCAGATAGATAGATAACCTCTGAAAACTCACAAGAGATATTTTCAGTTGGTAGTATGTATATACATTGATTGCATGAGAGACAGGCTTTTTACATTGTTTCTTTGTTATTGCCCATTATTAGGATTGTTTCTTTGTTATTGCCCATTATTAGGTTGTAGTTGTGTATATGGCGTGCAAATTATTCATCTATATATATCCATTATTTGATGCTTTTAGTGAACTCTGAGATAACTGTTTTATTATAAGATGATGTTTCATGTTGTATTGTTGCAGTGCACACATGTTTATCCTGGTACTACCAATTTGTAGGAAAACTTTAAGCTAATTAAATGTTTGTGAATATGAATGGTTGGGTAAATTATCAGTGGTATGTAGATACAGGCTTGGTATACCAGGAGCACATGAATAGTTTATATTTCTTAGGGAACATGTTGGTGATAATTAGTGTAAAACTGATTTTCATTTTAATTGGTTTTATATGTCTATATGTATTTTTTCATTATGTTAACATTGTGCTTACATTTATTGTGTTACATTTCACATGACTGAAAACTGTGACCCTGAGGTAGGGGAGAAAGAATTCTACTGCCATATTCCTTTCATTTTTACTTTTTGAAAGATGGAGCAGAAGGAGGAGTCAAGTGATGAGTGCTCATCCTCCTTTAAGGGTCAGGCTGGGGTGTCTAAATGTGTGGATTTAACTGAGATGAGAAGAAAGGAGATTGGTAGCATGTTTGAGGAAAGGAACCTGGATGCTCTGGCTCTGAGTGAAACAAAGCTCACTGGTTAAGGGAAAGAATGATTTGAGAATATCTCAGGGACAAAGTTAAGGGTTTGTGTAAGTGCAAAAGCAAAGGTAGGGGTAGCATTACTAAGGAAAGGAACCTGGATGCTCTGGCTCTGAGTGAAACAAAGCTCACTGGTTAAGGGAAAGAATTATTTGAGAATATCTCAGAGACATAGTTAAGGGTTTGTGTGAGTGCAAAAGCAAAGGTAGGGGTAGCATTACTGCTGAAGCAGGAGTTGTGGGATTGTGTGAAAAAGTGTAGGGAAATGCACTCCAAACTGATGTGTGTAAAAATGAAAGTGGGTTACAGGAGTTGGGTTTTTAGTAGTTCATCTGCACCTTGCCAGAAGTAAGATTTTGAGAGCCAAGTGTTTTAGAAGCAGATGAGTGAGTGTGTCAGCAGTTTTAATTCTAGAGATTGCATATTAATGTTGGTTGTTTTAATTGCAAAAGTGAGTAATGTGGCAGTTTAGGGTATAAATGGAGGGACATGTGATATTCAGTGAGATGAATAGGAATGGTGAACAGCTTTTGATTTTGTGTCCTGAAAAAGGACAGTGATTGGGAATATGTGATAAAAAAGCAACCTACATAAGTATGTGTGGGTGTGTGAAAAAGATGGTAAGTGGGCATTATTGGATTGCATAATAATTGATAGGTATGCAAAAGAAAGACCCTTGGATATGAATGTGTTGAGAGGGGCAGCTGATGGGATATTTGATCCTTACCTGATGGAGGGAAAGTTGAAGATTTATAGAGATTTTTGAAAAGAGGAAATGATATGAATGAGAAGGTTGTGAAAGTAAGTGAGCTTGATGAAGCGATGTATGTAAAGAAATACCATGAGAGATTGCTTTTAGAATGGCAAAAGGTGAAAGCAAACTAACCAAGGGGAATGGGTAAGCAATGGGAGATTTTTAGAGAAGCAGTGGTGGCATGTGCAAGAAAAGTGTGTAGCAAGGAAAAGGGTTATGAATGGTGGTATGATGAAGTAAGTTGCTTGTGAAAGAGACAAAAGAGGTGTAAGGGAAGGATTGCAAATGACTGGGAGATGTATAAGAGAAAGTGGTATGAGGTCAAGAGGAAGATGCAAGGGGTTGAAAAAGAGGGCGTATGAGAGTTGGGGTGAGTGTCAGTGAACTTCAGGAAGAAGATATTTTGGAGGGGTGTTAATAGTGTTAGAAAAACGAGAATAAATGGGAACATCAGCAAAAGGGACAAATGGGGAAGGGATAGCAGTTAGTGTTGAAGTGAGGAGGATATGGAGTGAGTATTTTGAAGGATTTTTTAATGTGTTTGATGATAGGATGGCAAATGTAGGTTGTTTGGGTCGGGAGAGATGCAAAGTAAGGAAGTTAATGGAAAGTGGTTTGGTGAAGACAGAAGAAGTGATGAAAGCCTTGCTTGAGATGGAACTTGACAAGGTGGCTGGAGTGGATGGTATCATAAGAAAGGGGAGCAGCTTTGCTGTTGATTGGTATGTTAGGATTTTCATTGTATGTGTGGGTCATGTTGAGGTGCTGGAAGACTGAAAGAATGCATGTATAGTGCCATTGTAAAGGCAAGGGGGCTCTAACTACAGATGTCTAGGTTTGTTGAGTGTACATGGTAAATGCTGTAGGAGAGTGGTGATGGAGAGGGTTGCTAAGGAACAACATTGTTTCAGGAGTGGTAGAGGATGTGTGATTCAGATGTTTGTTCTAAAGAATATGTGTGAGAAATACTAGGAGAAACAGAAGGATTTATATGTGACATTTATGGATCAAGAGTAAGCACGTGATAGGCTTGAAAGATGCCATGTGGGATGTCTTTCAAATGTATGGTGTGGAAGGAAAACTACTAGAAGCAGTAAGAATTGTTATCAAGAGTGTAATGTAGGATGAGAGGAGTCTGAGTGGTTCCAGGTGAAGATAGGTCTTTGGTAGGAAAATATGATGTCACAATGACTGTTTAATTTGTTTATAGATGGAGTGATGATGGAGGTAAATGCAGTGGTTTTGGAGAGAGGATGAAGTGTGCAGTGTGTTGGGGTTAGGGGGGCCTTGAAAGAGGCTCTGTTATATGAACAAATGCAAGGTTATAAGGTTTAACAGGGCAGAGGAACATGTTAGTTAGGGTGTGGGTTTGAATAGAGAAAATTTAAAGGAAGTGGATTGTTTAAGATACCTGGGAGTGGACATGGCAAGGAATGGAACCATGAAGGCAAAGGTGTTGTAGGGTGATTGAGGGGGCAAAGTGTCTGGGATCATTAAGGAATGTGGGGAAAGAGAGGACATGGTGAAAAAGGGTATGGTTGAAGGTATAGTAGTCCCAGCCTTGAATGGATGTAAGGCATGGGTTATAGATGGCTATGTGCAGAGACGGGAGGATGTGTCTTGGAAATAAAATATTTGAGGACAGTATGTGGTGTGAGTTGGTTTGCTTGAGTAAATAATAAAAGGTATGAGAGAAATGTGGCACTATGAAGAGTATGGTTGAGAGAGCTGAAGAGGGTCTGCAAAAATGGTTTGAATTTGAGAGAATAAGTTAGGAAAGGTTGACTGAGAGGATAAGTGTGTCCAAAGTGAAGGGGGCTAAGGAGAAAGGGGAGACAAAACTGGAGGTGGAAAAGACCAAACCAGAGATGGAAGGATGGAGTGAAAATTAATTTGTGTGGTTTTGATCTGAACATGCAAGAGGGTGAAAGGCATGCACAGGATAGAATGAGTTGAATGGATGTGGTAAACAGGGTGTGATGTGCTGTCATTGGACTGTACCAGGGCATATGAAGCTGTTTGGGAAACCTTGGCAAGGTCTGTGGTGGCTTGTTTCTTGAGATGCTTGTAGGTCAATGAGACCTTTTCTTTGCCTTTTCCCAGCACTACATGACTGTCATGGGAAACAACAAATAAGTATGAAATGAATGTAATAATACTTTGTTTTTTCATTTGAGCCTCCAGTCACGGACAAAAGTCCACACAAGGCCGGGCCTTAATTGAAATATAGAGAAGATTATGAAAGAGAAAAGAAGAGACAAGAGAAACTATTTTTGAAGTTTGGAGGCAGTGAAGAAACCTGTCTTTTAAAATGTGTGAATGAGTATTTGCATATTCAAAAAGGAATGAAAAACGTGGGTGGTAGATTTAGAATTTCTTTCAAACATTCAAAAGATATGCAGTTGCCTTGCATTCAAACTTTTTTTTTTTTTCATACATATTCTCCCTTTCCTGTCTTCGGTAGTGCCAGGAACTGGTGTAAAAATGGCTTCATTTGCCCAAGATTCTTTACCTAGCTATCATGCCTAATGCACCAAGACCAGTTCCCTTATTCACAATCAAGCCACATTTGAACTTAAATTTTTAACATTTATTGCAAGTTTTATTTTTCATGTGTTTTCTTCACGGTTGTCTTTAGTTTTCTTCATGAATCTCTTTAGTAGGTTCTTACCTAATTTTTTGTTTCATTCATGTATGCCATTCCTGTGTTAGTGAGGTAGTGCCAGAAACAGATAAAGAAATGGCCTCATTTGTTCACATTCACACTCTGTCATGTATAATGCACTTAAACCAGTGCTTTGTATCCATAATCAGACCCCAAAGACCTTTCCATTGTTTCCCCTGACAGCCTCATATGCCAGATTCATATTTCCAGGTTCACCCTGTTGACAATATGTCAACCTCATTAAAACCATGTCACTCCAAGTCGCTCAATCCCCTTTACACCTCACATTCTTTTGCATGTTCATAGCATCTTTCACTCCAGATCTCCATCTCCTTGATATCTCTCTCTTCCTTGTTCCTTCCGCTTCTGATATGTTTACATTCATAGTCATATTTTCCCCACTCATCCTCTCCAAATATCCAAACCATTTTAGCAGTCCTCCTCATTCATACATATTTCCCTTACTAACACACCTCTCTCGGGTAATTTCTTATTCATTGAATGGTCTTTGCATATTGTCCTCAAACATTTCATTATCGATACATTCATCTAGTCCCTAATACTTTTGTACAAGGCCAGTGCCACACATCCATTTAGCACCAGTGGAATTACCGTACCATCAAACAAACCCATTTCCTCTTAAAGATAGTGATCTCTTTTTCCACACATTACTCAAAGTGCCCAAGACCTTTGCCCTCTCATCCATTCTATGGCTAACTGCAGCTCCCATAGTTCTATTTATTGTCATATCTGTTGCCAGGCGTCTAGAACACTCCACATCCTTCAGGTTCTCTCCATTCAGAATCATTCTTCAAATACCAGTCCCTATTTTTTTACTACTAAACCAAATAATGTTATGTTTATCACATTTACTCTCAACTTTCCTTTTTGATACACTGTCCCAAACTCAGTCACTAGCTCCTGCAGTTTCTCATTCGAAGCTGCTGCCAGTATCATCAGCAAACACCAGACTGCCTTCCCAGTTGATGCAAGACATATGGAGAGAATGAGTGAGGAGAGGTTGAAAAGAGGGTAAATGTGTCTGAAGTGGTGGGAACAAGGAGAAGAGGGAGACTACATTGGAGATGGAAAGATAAAATGAAAAAGATTTTGAGCAATCTGGGCCTGAATATGCAGGAGTGTGAAAGGCATGCATGGGATAGAGTGAATTGGAGCCATGTGGTATACTGGAGTTGACGTGCTGTCAGTGCACTGAACCAGGGCATGTGAAATGTACAAGGATAAACCATGGAAAGTTCTGTGGGGCCTGGATGTGGATAGGAAGCTTTGGTTTCGGTGCATTACACATGACAGCTTGAGAATAGATGTGAGTGGATATGGCCATTCTTCATCAGTTTCCTGGTGCTACCTCACTAATGCAAGGAGTAGCGGTCAAGTGCACAGGAAAAAATAATATGTATGTGTCAATTTTTCTGTTCTTTTCATGCATTTATATTGTTTCCTGTGGGGTGGGTTGGTGTCGGGAATGAGTGATGGCAACCAAGAATGAATATGTGGGAGTGTGCGTAGAGTGTAAGGAAGTAAATTCTATATTCATGTGGGTAAAACTGAAAGTGGATTTTGATTATTAGTGATCATGCACCTGGTCATGAGAAGTAAGATCATGAGAGGCAAATGTTTTGGGAGCAGCTGAGTGAGGGTGTCAGCACTATTGTTGCAGGAGACCAGGTATTAGTGGTGGGTGATTTGAATGTAAAGGTGAATAATTTGGCAGATGAAGGTATAATTGTTGCACATGGGATATTCAGTGTTATAAATGGAAATAGTGAAGAGCCTGTAGATTTGGGTGCTGAAAAAGACTGGTGATTGGGAATATCTGGTTTAGAATATACACAAGTTACCAATGTGAGTAGGTAGATGGTCACCAGGCATTATTAGATTACATATTGATTGATACGCATGTAAAGCAGACTTGTGGATGAAAATTTGCTGAGAGGGTCTGCTGGTATGATCTCTGATCACTATCTTGTGGTGGTGAAGATGAATATCTGTAGAGGTTTTCAAAAAATAATGGAGAATGTTGAGGAGAAGAGAGTGGTGAGAGTAAGTGAGCTTGGAAAGGAGAATTATGTGAAGAAATACCAGAAGAGATTTATCGTTGAAGGGCAAAAGGTGAGAGCAAATGGAAGTGAGGGGAGTGGGTGAGGAATGGGGTGTATTTACGGAAGCAGTGATGGCATGTGTGAAAAATGCATGTGGCGTGATAAAAGTGGGAGGTGGGCAGATTAGAAAAGGTAGTAAGTGGTGGGATGAAGTAAAGTTGTTAGTGAAAGAGAAAAGAGAGGTGTTTGGATGGCTCTTACAAGGAAGAAGTGCAAATTACTGGGATGTGTATAAAGAGAAAATGGCAGGAGGTCAAGAGGAAGGTGCAAGGGTTGAAAAACAGGGCAAATGAGAGTTGGGATTAGATAGTATAATTAAACTTCAGGGAGAACAGAAAGATATTATGTAAGGAGGTAAATAATTTGCAAAAGACGAGAACAAATGGGAACCGGTGAAGGGGGCGAGGGGGAAGTGATAACAGTTGATGATGGAGTGAGTATCTTGAAGGATTTTGATTGTTTTTGATGACTGAGTGGCAGATGTAGGGTGTTTTGGTTGGGTTGGTGTACGAAGTGCGAGTCAGGGAGAGTGGTTTGGTGGAGAGAGAAGAAGTGGTGAAAACCTTGGGGAAGAGAAATGTGGCAAGGTGGTGGGATTGGATGATATTCCGGTTGAATTTCATGAAGAGGGGGTTAAGTGTGTTGTTGATTGGTTGGTTAGGATATACAAAGTATGTATGGATAATGGTGAAGTGCCATAGGATTGGAGGAATGCATGTATAGTGCCATTGTACAAAGGCAAAGGGAATGAAGTTATATTCGAACTACAAAGGTATAAGTTTGTTGAGTATACTTTGAAAATTATATGGAAGAGTATTGATTGAGAGGGTGAAGGCATGTACAGAGCATCAGATGGGGAGGAGCAGTGTGGTTTTAGCAGTGGTAGAGGATGTGCAGATCAGGTGTTTACTTTGAAGAATGGGTGTGAGAAATATTGAGAAAAACAGATGGATTTGTATGTGTCATTTATGGATCTGGAGAAGGCATATGGTAGGGTTGATAGAGATGCTTTGTGGAAGGTGTTAAGAATATATGGTGTGGGAGATAAGCTGCTAGAAGCAGTGACAAGTTTCTATCAAGAATGTAAGGCATGTTTAAGAGTAGTTAAGAGGAGAGTGGTTGGTTCCCAGTTAAGGTTGGTCTGTGGCAGGGATGTGTAATGTCCGCATGGTTGTTTAATTTGTTTATGGATGGGGTGGTTAGGGAGGTAAATGCAGGATCTTTGGAGAGGGGCGAGTATGCAGTCTGTTAGGGGGAGAGGGCCTGGGAAGTGAGTCAATTGTTGTTTGCCAATGATACAGCACTGGTGGCTGACTTAAGTGAGAAACTGCAG
>JAYMFT010077670.1:0-14394 GCA_038088735.1 Panulirus argus
GACTAGCCAGGCTTTCTACTGATCAGCTCTCCTGCATCTTCATTAAGAGCTCTAGCCGCTCTCTCTCTCTCTCTCTCTCTCTCTCTCTCTCTCTCTCTCTCTCGCTCCATCCTTTTCCCATTCGCAGTACACCTAAATGCATGCAAACCCCTCTACGTTGAGGCAATTCAAGAGCCGATGCAACCGTTTTAAAAATTGAATATCTACTCAAAACTGGTTTCCTGCATTACTTATATGTATGTGTGTGTGTGTAATTTGTGTATGCATGTACATACATAGATGCAGTTTTATATACTTACGAATTTATAACAATACAGATATAGAACAGACAATCAAAACCAGTTAGGCAAAGGATATAATCAGGTACATGAATAAAAGAAAGGGTAGAGCCATCGTCAATTTCTTGCAGCGAGCAATAAAGAATGATATTTATTTCTGTATAGACGACAGAAGATCTGGCAAAAGCCTGAGCCGAACCAACTCACCTCTCACGGCAACAAGACATATCTAAGTCATGCTTTTTTTTTTCTCTCTGTATTTTACGAAGCATGATGTCAGTTTACGTTACTTCCTTATTTAAAAGGCATATATCCTTAAAAAAAATAAGGTACCGAGGATGTGTGGGATGCAAGGCGATAAAATATGCGACTCTGGCGAATGAGATCCGTAAAACAAAAGGAGACCGGCCAAACAGGATTCCGGGGGACTGCGATCCTCTCTTGTCTGCAGTTACCCTCAGACGAGTTCTTGTTTCTCTGACCTTATCGCTATGGGCCGAGATGGCAAACAAAACACGCCGATAATGAAGCTGGAAATCCTTTACGTGGAACAGGGATACCGCATAGTGTAGAAGAAAAAAGAATTCACACAACGATTATGAAAAATGAAAACCATTTCCCTCTATCATCAGCGGCGATAGAATTTTGAACGGATATAGTATCTTCACTATTTTTAGATACAAAATTGATGTAAGCCCTTTTCCTATTACACTTTGTAACACGTGAAATAAATATTTGCTCGAATATCAGTTTCTCTGTAGAAAATTAACCTAAGATGTTTCAGAATATATATATATATATATATATATATATATATATATATATATATATATATATATATATATATGGGGGGTACATGAAATAAGATAGGGAGGAGAGTTCCCGTAAACACAAATAAACTGATTTGTATTGCGATTCATAAACGAATGAATTGATCTGTGTTGCTGCTCAGAAGACTTGATCAAACTGGGCTGTGTTGCGATCTATGAACAAGCTAGTTTGTGTTTCTACTCATGAGTATGAGTATGAGTACACCAGCGCATGTGGCGTCTCATGTCCCCTCCTCCCCCTCCGTGCGTCAGGTGTTGTGTGGGGAGGACCAGGTGATGACCTGCGAGTCACTCCGCCATACGGACAAAGGCCCCGTCTGTCGCCAGGAAGACCCCCTTCACTGCTGACGTAGAGAGACACCTCACACCAAGACGCCTCAGGAGGATGCCCTTCTACAGGAAAAATCTCAAGATGCAGATAAAAAAAAAGTCTTCCCATACCCAAGTACATTCTGTAAACATTACTCTCAAGTGACTCTTCCAGCAACTAGGAAAACGACCTGGACGACTTCGACCTGCAGCAAGGACGACTACCTGGCCGATTACGACCCATAAGAGGACAACAGCTTCTGGACGACTACAGCCTACAGCAAGAACAACATTTTAGACGACTACGACGCCAAAGCATCACATAACCTGCAAAACTAGTAGAAAATCTTGGCGTATCTCAAAATTTTAAGAAATAAATGAGAGAGAGAGAGAGAGAGAGAGTCTAACACTTGTACATATCGCATTACAAATTGTGTGAAGTCACCTTTCTCTCTCGACAAACTCTGTTTGTTCATCGTAGGCACTACACACAGGCCTCGCGCGGCTCCTATATAACTCTTGTAGACACAGCTCGCCTTTTTTCACGCACGTAAAGGCGCTGCACTGCTCACCAGCTCATACCAAATTACGCCACAGAACACCGTCGCAAATCACCACACATCATTGAATGCCACCACTGAAAATCGCCACACATCACTGAACACCGCCACACCGCATGCAAAACAGACTGGGAATGGAAAACATGAGTGAGAGTGCAGCAACCTGGAAAGGTAATCTAGCAATACTCGAGTTCAAGTGTGTGGTTAGTGAGGAGGCAACAGTGGCAGCCGATGTAAACCCAAACACCAAGCGAGGGACAGGGGAACATGCTGTGCTGAAGTGAGCAACTTCCACAGAGACGTGAACTGTGATGTCGAATTTCAGGAGTTCAATACTCCCAGTGTTTCAAGAGGTTCCTTGAAGGCCACAGGGGGGTCACTTGGTGGATGACTGTGGTGGGTGAAGAATTAAGGCGATCGAAGATCAAGTAAGCGTGGTTCACTAAGGTGATCGGGAGAGTAGAGATATATAGTCATGAGACAAGACAAAGAGCCCAGCAACCAGGCAATACTGGAAAGGGATTGAAGAGCAAAGAATGAATGTCATAGACTAAGAAAACAGGAACATGGAATACTACAAGAACTGGATGACGACGACACTGATCATTTGGTGTTGTATCATTTGTCAATAACTTGATTACGATTAAAAGATAAGCACTTAAAGGCCTGGAAGGAGAGGGTTACTGGTGTGGGGAAAGGTATATGTGAGAAGCTAAAGTTCGAAGTGTATCTATTGTTGATAATATGCACTTCCACCCACACACACCCACAGCCAGCGCTACCTGCCTAGGTGGGGAGTGAGGCCGCAGGAAGAACTGAAATCATTTGACGAGATTCAGGAAGACTCATAAGGGAATCCAACATACACACTTCACGCTGGACCAACGTTATCTCCCTACAGGAGAACTTGTTTCCAGTATCACTTTCTGAAGTAGGTGTTTTGGTGAAGAGAAAAACACATCATGGGTTCACCTGCATTTTTCTAGGCTGTTTGCCATCATCAGTATGAAGCAGATTCTACAAAATCTTAGAAGAGATTATATGGAAACAAAACGATAACTGATTGAGAATGAAGAGCAGATGAAAGAGATCGTGTACCGGTATTCTAATAGACTTTCATGGTTGAATAACAACAGAACATTAAAGCTAGTTGAGCGCTTTGTCTTACTGTTCTGCCAGAATGAATATTTGATACCGTCTGCCATAGGATATAGACGGATAGAATAATCAAGGAATAATAGGAGCTTCTTGAATGAGTGAAAATAGAGGAATTCTTATCGTAAATACCTTTTCCTGCTGGGCAGAAACAACTAATGGCATCCCGTAGGGTTCCGTCCTGGAGCCGTTATCATTAATGATCTTTGTAAACGAGTCACCAGAAGGACTGGAATCACACCTAAATATATTTCCGAATGAGGGCAAAGTTCATGGGAGAGTTTCGAAGCATCGCTAGCTCCGATAACCTTCAGAGAGACTTGGACAGCCTCCAACAGAGGTCAGACGCTCGGCTAATGCAATTCAACCCAAATAGATGTGTAGTGTTGGAGGCGTGGGTTCACTGAAGCCAGACCTAACTGACTATGTCCAGCAGCGTGCAGGAAGTAAGTCAGTGGAATTTATCTGCTGGAGGAACTCAGAGGTAGATGAAATTGCCTAACCAAGATAACTGTATTAGAAGGGCTTATGGGGTAGATAAACCACATTTTTTAATCAGCGGCCAAACAGATCTTCAAGTGCAGGGACAGGAAATGTTCAAGAGGGGATATTCACTACATATGTTGACCCACATTAGAGTTTGCATCATCACTTTGGTCACCCCACTTGAGCAAACATGTGGCAATGGTTGAGATAGTTCAACGGCTGGTAATGAAAACGGTACATAGACTAGGGAGAAAGGAGGTGCCGGACGAGGAGTGAGTGTTGCCCTAGACCTACCCTCACAGGAGGAAGGAAAGGTCAGAGGAATGCAAAACTAAAGTCTTCACATTACTTAACAAATGGTTTCGTGGATGATGGCAGTGAGCAAGTATTTGGACCTGGAAGAAACGGGTTCAACCTAGGAACACAACGAGAAACAAAGCAAAAAGAACGAGAAAAGAAATGAAGAAGGCAAATGAGAAGAGGCGAATGTAGGAATCAGTGAAGAAATATAGAAAAAAAGTCGTGTGACGCAAATGAGAGGGTAAGGATTGGGCCCTACGAGAGTAAACTCTCTTCTTCATCACATCACTACGCAGCCTTAAACACCACTGTACACTGTCAGAGAGGATCAGAGACCACTTATCTTAGCTACACGTCTCTACTTGTCTTCGCAAACCACCAAGTACCTCCGAAAGCCAACATACACACAAATGCTCACCGCCATGCATCACTAAACGCGACACTACCACACATCTCAGGACACCACCATACAGCACTGTATACCACAATACACCACTGGGCACCACTGGACAACATTTCATACCACTGTATACCACAATATACCACTGAGAACTACCATGCGTTCTTCGAACAAGCAGATACAAACCAGTGACTGCACACTATCACACACCAAGTTAAACCAAAAAATTTATTTGCAAACCACTCCACACCACCACACATCACATAGTCCATCAAAATTACCACTAACACACCACTGTTTATCACCGCACACCACTTAAGACCGCCACACCATCAATGCTGAGTCATTTTCAGGCAAAACGGACTGGAAATTGAAATCCTTAGTGACAGTGAACCACTTGGGGGAAGGTGATCAAACAACACTACAGGAATTCGATTGTGTGGTCAGTGAGGAGACAGCCAAGCAAAGCCCTTGCGAACCTCTACACCCAAGGAAGATTTAACAGACGAAACTATACCGAAGCGATCAACTTGTCGAGAGACATGAACTTGGATTTCGAATTACAAAACCCTTGTGTAGATCAGATATACGGAAGGGGTTCTTTGAAGCCTATAGAGTTGGTGCCTGAGGCGGGAGAACAAAGAAGAACGAGGAACAAGGAAACGTGGTTTGATAGGTGATGCCAGAACACCTGGGCCAATAGATATAAAGGACTGACACTATACAGAAGACACAAGTCAGGCTGTATCTTCAAAGTACACGAGAGCACGAAATTAATGCGATAGACTATGTTGACAGGAACATGAAAACTACGAAGACAAAATGGAAAAGGCAACAGAACACTTGATACTGATCCGTCAGTAAATTAAGTGACCAAAGGACTGAAAGGAGAAGATTATGAAAGGGAGGAGAAATATGTGATTATGTGAAGGGTAGTATTTCATACTGTACTCATTAAGGATACGAACTCCCTCCGACGATACTAGAATGGCACGGGAATGCTGCCCTCTGGAATGATGTGAGATCATTAGACAACATCTGAGTCGACTCACAAAGCAGGTAAGTAAGGCACAGTACCCCCTGAGAGGGTATCTCACTGAGTTGTTTGCCGAAGCACTCAACGAAGGGTCAGCACTGTGGAAGCGGAAAGTAACGTTTGTACCAACCTTCACGACAGGTAAAGAGCGTACTGCGTTAAACTGTTGTCCTGTATCACTAGCAAACGTGCTGTTTCTCTTATCAGACAATACAGAAACAAACGCATGACTTCCTGAGAAATGGAAAATGCTTGAATATGAGCCACCATGGGTTCAGATCAAAGAAAGCTGCAAATCTACTGGTCTCTTTATGATTGAAATATTTACAGCGTTAAAGAAAATGTTGGGTGAGTGGACCAGGTGCTTTTGATACCTTCAGAGGACGTTTGACACTGTTCCATATGAGAGAAATTATAAAAAGAAAAGAGGTACGTTTGCTGATGATACTAGGCAATAGTTTAACACAATACCCCCGTCTCCTCTCTTAAAGATAGGCATGAAAGTTGCTTTTCACCTCATTAGTGATGATCTTTCATTTAGTGATTCGGTAAACTAATTAGTTTGAAAGAGAGACACATATTCAAGGGTCGCATCAAGCAAGACAAACATAATCAGCGGCGTACCGCAGGGCTCAGTTTTAGGGACCACTTTTATCCTTCATCTGTGTAGATGATTCGCCACAGAGGATAAGATTATATCTTCATTTGTTTCCGGCTGACGGCGAGCTCATGACAGAGGTAAGATGTATACTACGAAGAAATGAACAGCATCAACCACTGAGCAAGTACGCGACTGATGCAGGTCAATAAATGAAAAGCTATAAAGCTGTGAATAGAGAAATCAGACCACACTACGGCTGCCAACTGGTAGAGAATAGATCTGAAGAACCTACGTGAGTCAAGAACCCGGAGGCAAACGTGGTACCGATTGTATCACCAAGTTAACCATATCGAAGGGATATGAGGGAGGCGTGCCACATACCTTGATGCAAGTGGGACATTCACCACCCACGTTCGAGCCACAATTGGCTTTGCCTAACCATATTGATTACTCATACTGAGGAAGCATAGAGACGGTAATGAGAATCCAATGTAGAAAACCGACTTTAGACGATGGTTTCCTAACCTTGGGTCGACCAGCATTTTTATTGAAGTTCTTGAAGCCATCGGAGGCTTCTCGGCGGCTGTCAAAACACATCTGTTCTAATGCCAAAGTCAGCGGCTCCCTCGCGTCAGTGTACATCTTGTATCAAGCCCGAGTTGCTTTACTCTCTTTGCTATATTCAATAATCCTAGTTTCCTCAGTAATCCTAGTTTTATATTCAAACATTAAATGAGCTCTTTTATGCTTGGGTGGGGTCACAATAACCATGGAAAGATTTGAAATGGGTCGTCATAGGAAATAAGAGAGGATTGGAGAGAGAGAGAGAGAGAGAGAGAGAGAGAGAGAGAGAGAGAGAGAGAGAGAGAGAGAGAGATTTGCGTCCCTAAGCCCAAATTTTATAGGTCCTTTCATGCATTCGCTGTTAATGGTTTTGAGCGATTCTCTGGACCCTGGAAGGAATCGTTCAACTGGATAACTTAACGGGATTCGAAGCAAGAGACGAGAAGCAGGAAAGATGCCAGTAGACACTTTCGCAGGAAAATCGTAAACGAATTGAACAAGGTAAGTGAGGGGGAGGCGGATGTGGCCATCAGTGAAAATAAGAAATGAAAGAATATGATGAAACTTGAAGGGTGAGGGATGGACCCCACGAGAGTAAACTCCCTCCCCCACATGCACAAACAGGCAATCACGCCACACCACAACATACCACAGTGCATTAGTAAACACCACTGTACACCAACCACCACTACAGACCGACACACACCACTTCAAAGCATACCACACCACAACACCAACCACTGATCGACACACACACACACACACTACTGTGCACCAAAAATCCAACTCAGAGGAAGACTGTCTGAAGATCCACAGACATTTATAGAGGAGTAGACAGAGATATAGCAGACGGATGTCGATACAGAGAAATGCTAAGTTATGTATTTTGCTGCCAAAGATTTAAGTCAAGAGTGCAAAGTGCTTAATAAACCCTTACAAGAAGTTAAAGAACATAGAGACTTTGCCAAGAGTGATTACCGGTAATGACCTCAGATATAACACACACAAAAAAAAAAGATGCCTGGCTACATACGATAAAGCCAAGAGGGCGTTAGGTCTCATAACAAGAAATGTAAACTACAAAACTAAGGATACGATCCTCATCCTTTGAATTGCCCTGGGTAGACCTCAGTTGGGGTACACCGTTCACTTCCGGTCACTATGTCTGGTCAAAGATGAAGAGAAACGTGAATGACTTAATTAAAAAAGATCCGAACTAACCCCTTCGCTCGGAAATAAGCCTTATGAAGAAAGACTCCAGACAAACAATTTTCCCTCGTGAGAAACGCAAACTCTGAGGTGACCTGATGGAAGCGTTCAAATTCATAAAAAAGATTCGATGATGTATACGAGAATTTCTTCGCCTTAGACAAAAATTCTTTGACCAGAAATAACGGTGTGAAGATAAAAGGAAGATGTAGCTGCAATGAGGGCAAAATTTTTTCACATAGAGTGACGGAGCATTGGAATAAACATCCTTGCGATTTAATAAATGTAAAGAATATAAGTGCTTCCAAATCGAGGCGAGAGAAATACGTCACCGACGTCTCTTATCAGTAAAGAAATTATTTTCTCATTAATTATTCTTTGTCTTTCCAGAATCCAGCTGCAGAGCGGATGTCATCAAACTGACAGGGAACTTTTTCAAGTCTACACTTTCCTGTAAGATTTCCATGGCAGTATCTTCCCACAATACTGCATTGGATATTTTTCTCCACATGTTTCTTCTTCCGACAGTTGAGCTGGAGGGAGAGGTGGATGTGAAGATGATGTCTTCTACTTTGCTCTCCTATTTTAACCACAATATTTAGTTCTTTTTCTTTTATCCTTTTGCAAACAATCTCGTCTTGGATCATCAGGTCTCCTGTTATCTGTCCTATTCCAAGTACTACCTTGTACTCCCATCACCTCACCACACACCGACACACAGTTCCACACGCCACAATACATTGACAGAGATACCCAGACACATCTCCGCAAGGCACAAGGCATCACCGGACACCACCTTACAGAACCACACTTCACTGGATATGACTCTCTATCACCACACACCAAGAAGTTACACCACTAGACACCACTACAAAACAATGCTCACCACTACACACTACAACAAACATCATTACACACCACTCCACCATGCACTGTGGTGCATCACTGCATCAACGTCTCCCATCACCACACACCACTGACCAACACGACACCACTATAAATGAATGACATTTTCAGGCAAAACGGACTGGAAACAGAATGCATCAGTGACAACGGACCACACGTGAGAAGAAGACCAAACTGCACTCGAAGCCAAGTGTGTGGTTTAGTGAGGAGACAACGTTGGAAGCTGATGTGAACCCAGACACCAACGGGAGGCTGGGCAGAGGAAACTATGCTGATGTAAACAAGTTCATTACAAGAATTAGACTGGGATAACTAACTGGAAAAAAAAAATCCGTGTAGATGAGAGTTACAGGATGTCCTTTGAGGTCTACAGAATGAGTCGTTATATGGATTCCTGAAATATAGGAAGAACAAAGGGAAACAAAGACCAAGGAAGACTAGTTTGATGGCGCTCACACCAAACTGAAGCCGCAAAAGTCAAGGGTGTTTGCAAGATACATGAGGGGCAAGGAATGAATGTAATACATGAAGACAGGAACACAGGAATGATGAGCACAATTAATCAGAAAGCGTCACTTCATCTCTGATGTTGTTCAATCGACTGTCACTAATATAATGTCAGTTTGATAACAGTTGATTAAAGGGATGAATGGAGAGGGTATATGTAAGTAGCGACAATTCAAAGTGCATCCATTGCTGAAGACATGCACTCTCATCCTGTATTCTTCCGACAGGGCGTAAGTAGGATGGCAATAAGACCGAGGAAACCAGTGGAATCCTTAGATAAAACTTACGTAGATGTACGTAAGTTAGGAACTGAACCTACGTACATAGGGCAAGTCACAGGTTCGGTAAGAAAGAGCCTGAATACAGAATCACTTTACAAAGTATCATTTCTGTAGGACTGAAAAGGAAATTCTGTGTCTACCTTTGAAAGCGTAAATGGAATATGTCTTCCTAAGTTCCTGGTCAGCATCACCAACAACCTAAGTGTTTACAAATCAAAAGAAAATATAATGTGAAAAGAAAATAATGATTACCTGAGAAGTGAGGACACACATTGGTTCATGTCAGTGGCAACCTGCCACACTAATCTATTGGACTGTTACGAGAGAATGATCAACAACATTAGAGAAAAAAAATGGGCCCAAGGACCATTCCTTTTTTCTCTTCTCCGCCATAAGAAGGCATTTGACTCCATCAGCTATGTGAAATAGATTTTCGAAAAATAAAAGCAAAAATTTCCCAAATGGAATGGAAAGGAGGATCTTGTCAAAGGGCCTTTCAAACTAAGCAATTATATCTACCAGTGTCCCGTCGGGCTCGGTTCTGGGGTGATCCATGTAATTGATTTCCCAGAGGGAATTGAATCATATCCAAATAAGTTTACAGACTTCTGCAAGCTTATGCGAGGATTCCGAAGTATTTTCGTAGTTGCGAGAACGAACAAAGAGACCTGGACAGCCTCAGGCTGAGGTTAAATGCATGGCTAATGCAAATGAACCCAAACAGATGTAAAGATATGAAGGTGGGAACAGCTGTTTCTCTTTACAGTAGTATAAAAAAACACCTACTGCTCGCTCGCCTCCTGGACCTTAAGTCTTCCAACTTTGAAGCCATTTGTCACAAAATTTCGTCACCCTCTGTGACTTCACTTTTATGTTTCGCTTATTTTCCTCCAGGTTTCTACAACTATATAAAGCTCTTCGACTATTTAGCCTCCTGCAGCGAGGCGTTGCTCTCTTAACTTCCTTGCACTGAGATCCTCTACATCAAGGATTTCAATGTACTACACGAAGATTAGACGGGCTGTACGCAGGATGCTTCTGGTGGAGTCGAGGCCCTTTCATTTTCCCTCATTAACAATCTGGAACAAAAAGAATTAAGTACCCATCATGAATTCCTGATCATCACGGCCGCTAATCCAACAACCCTCACCTCTTCTTTTTTTCACTTCAGAAACTTCCCAGCACAAACAACACTTCTGCTGCTTCGATTCTCCCGACCACAGTCTTATCTCTATCACCTCCAATTTTGCACGTCCACCCACTATTCCGCCCCTCTCGAAACACTAACTTTGGCACTTTATGAGAGCTCAAATTTCTTCTTTGTGCTGATTTTTTACTGAGATTCCTTAATGCTAGTTTTGCTTCGCTGGCCAAGATGCCTCCAGCAGTGCTGATTGAAGTGCGGAGGTTGTCTTGTCTTGATTGGACTTCTACGTCCCTTTTTTTTCACTAGATCTACTCACAGCCTTCCTTTTGACCATCAGTACGTCTTTCGCAAGGTGAGATCCACCAATGATATCCTTTTCTATCTGGTTATCATCTCTGAGAGAATTTGGGGAATTCTGTGTTGTGACCCTTGATACATTAGAAGCCTTAGACAAGATGCGGCATCGTAATCTGATCTCCTTCCTCCCTTCCTTTGACTTTCCTCCCTCACTTATTCTCACATATGTAGCTTCCTCCCTGGTTGCTTTATTACCGCAGATCTTGAATTAATCTCTCCCTTTTTCTGTATCAACAGCGGCGTCCCTCAGGGTTCTGACCTGCCTCCTATGCTCTTCTTCCTTTTCCTCCACTCTGTCTTTCCTTCAGAAGATAATGCAATGAGCTCTTACGCCGACGGCTCAACACTGAACTCCTACACTTCTTTCAAATCCCCTCCATCTTTTTCTTGCTCAATTTACGTCTCGTCTCGACAGCATATCCCTTTCACACTTAGAATTGTACAAGATACCCAATAAGGCAGAAGAAAATTAGCTAACTCCAATGTCTCGAAAACACACATTTTTCCCATCTCTCCCTTTGAAATTCCTCACAACTTCCTTATCCTCTTTTATCAGTTTTTCAATTCCCCAGCTCAACACAAAAAACACGTCTGCAGAAAGACAGATGTTTATACACCACGGGTCGGATTCGAGCCCTGGGAAGGGGCGTCCAACTACCTGGGCCACACGGAGGTTACAAGACAGCCACAAGTGAACTGGTGTTTTTGTGCTGTGTCCTACCCTCACCCTCGGTGGGAGTAACATGGACTCAAATCCATCGCGGCGCCGATGGTCTTGTTATCAGCATAACAGCTAACTGATCCTGAAAACCCCACATAACTCAGATAGCTAAGTCTTCCTCTACGAGACTGGGAGTCCTGCTCAGATGCCGTAAATTCTTCACTGTTAATCAGTTGCTTCAATTAGAAAAGGTTTGACTCGTTCTTACATGGAGTCCTGCTTTCACGTCTGGAGGGGATCTAGCTCTACATCCTCTCTGGACAGAGGCGAGTCCAAGGAAATCCGCTAATCAGCTCTCCCAGTCTGACCTCAAAATTTGACCCACTTGCTTTACGCCGCATTGTGGGTTCCCTTTCTCTCTTTTGTAGATAATATTTTGGTTTGTGTTCCCAAGAACTGGCTGACCCAAACTTATTTCCTTAGACATTAAAGAAAGTACATCAATTCACTTTTCCTCCATTTCATCACCAATAATCTTTTTTCTTTCTCTCTTAATTCGGACTTGTGCAGTACCTCAAAATGGAAAACTAGTATCCTGCGCAAACAAAGGTGTGATAGACGCATCTCCTACATATATCTCTCTCTAAATCTAACTCGTTTCCAACCATTACTTTTCAAAACACACCACAGATCAACCGTGCAATATCGTAAACAGGCTGAGCATCGCCATTTCCACCACTCTATCCTGAAAACTCTACGTAACGAATGTCATAAGTCTGCTTCATGAAAGCTGAGGCTGTTGTATTGGCACCGAAATTGTGTTTCTCTTAAGCAAGGAACTCCATATCTATGAGAGTCTTATTTGTCCCGATAAGAAGGAGTACCGCCGGCATATCTGGCACGGCTCTTCCTCCACCTCTCTCGTAGCTAGAGGGAAATCAAAAGCTTTGCATATTACTGATTATTATCATTCAGCTTGAAAACAGGGCGAGAAACTAGGCTAAAGGATAGTTAGGAGAGATGTGAGAAAATGTTTATATAGCGAGGAAGAAGTACACTCACTGAATAAGTTGAGAAAACAAGAGGTGATGAATGTAATGAGTAAATGAGTAATAGAAATGAGTAAGAAGGGTGATGAAAATGAGCGTAAGGACTGGGCTCCACGAGGATAAACTCTCTTTCGCCCATATGTACAAACAGAAACTTGCTCCAGTCCCACACCACAACCACTTCGTACTGTTGTACATCACATACCACTACACATTACCAAGAACCACTGCAAACTATCACACACCACTAAATACCTCTCACACTATAATTCACCACAACACATCACCACATTCCGCCACACAGCTCTATAAACCACTACATCCCGTCAGAAAGACCTGAATACCAATACAACTTGTCTAACACATCTCAAAACATCAAACACCACTAGGCAACGCTATACACAATCACACACCACTGGAACGCCACTGAACACCACTACACTCTACCACACACCACCACACTCCACCCATACACGTTACGCACCACCAAACGCCATAACACACTACCACACACCACCACTTCCGCCACAAACCACCACTCCCCACCACACAAACCACAAACCACCATTCTCACCACACAGCCCCACGTACCATTACACATCACAAACGAGAAATATTGGATTGATTACATTCTCGTCACCCAATATTGAAATCAAATCAGAATAAAGGTGAAAAATATGGATCTGTATCATTCTGCGTTCGATTTTTACCCGAAAAAAAAGTTTTTTACAGGCCACTCACTCTAATTGTGTAAATCAGATATGAAACCATATGAAACCTGCAACAAACAATATTAGACAGATACACCGTTTGTGTGAACGTGTGGGTGGGTGGGTGGGTGGGTGAGTGAGTGGGTGGATGGGTGGGTGGGTGGATGGGTGAGTTTCATACACAAGCCACATAAATATAGGCAGAGTCACACGAGCCAACACAAGGCAACGCCAAGCAGGAACACAGCGAGAGTGTTTGGAAGCGGAAGCCTTCGCGTGTTTGTTTTGTTTGTTCAGACGACGAATGTCGCCACCCTCCTTGTTTTGCTGCGGCTCCCACACGCTAGCCGACGGGGGCGAGGAGAAAAAGGGAGAGGGAGTGAGAGAGGGAGGGGAGGGGAGGGGAGGGGAGTGGTTGGGTTGGGAGGGGAGAGGAAAGAGAGAGGTAGGGACGGGTGGTGGAGGGAGGCTGGGGAAGCTTAATGTGGGTTGGGAAGGAGGGAAAGGCTAAAGACATACGGGAAGGACCGACAGATTAAAGAGAAAGAGGGAAAGAGAGGGAGAGAGAGAGAGAGAGAGAGAGAGAGAGAGCCAGTTGTCGATTCCTGTTTCAAGAAACATTATACATTATCATTACGTTTATGTGAGACTTAAGCATAGTTAAAATCTGCTCAGATTCTCAAAGCACGCTGAACCACAAATGATTCCAACAGCAAAACTCCAGGAATTTAGATACTAGAAACAGAATATATTAAGACTGAAAATGAATTTGAAAACTAACGCAGCATGAATAGCTTAAACAGTTTAATGAGAAGACTCAAAGGCCATTGTAAGAATCACTCTGAATATTTCACACAGTCAATTACCAAAGATAACGCAATATTTGTAGCGAAAGAGAGCCCTTTATAGAAATATTTTAAGAATGAATTGCATTAGTATTGTCCATAGTTTATAAAATCTAGAATGCTATTTCAAAACTGAAGCAGCTCCCATCCCACACAAATAGTAGTGGTTCGAATCCTGCTGTCAGGGTTGCATTATATATATA
>JAYMFT010077681.1:0-14393 GCA_038088735.1 Panulirus argus
AGATATATATATATATATATATATATATATATATATATATATATATATATATATACATGTGTGTGTGTGTGTGAGTGTGTGTGTGTGTGTGTGTACCATTAATGGGATGGCCTTGATTAGGGCCTCAGCTGTCCATGCCGTCACAACTGACATAAAAAAAAAGGTCGTTAAAGTGTTTTGATGTGTCTACATCTATGTGTAGAGTGTGTAAGGCAATTATGGTAGTTGCATCATGAGTTTGAAGGGTTGTAGGATATGTTTAAATGGAGTTTGTTATGTTGTAATGATTAGTGATGTCCAGAGTGGAACTGGGAGAGTATGACTTATGTTTGTGTAGGTATTGTACTTCTGGGTTTGGATTTTAAGACTGAGTTTGGACTTTGGTTATTTAGTGCTAGTTTGGTTATTTCAGTGTGTGTGTTTTGGCTGTGTTATATTTGTTGGGGTGGGGGGTATTTGTGAGAAGAGGTTACTGATGTGTGAGGCAGGGTTGTTGGTGATTAGTTATAGAGTGGTTTGGGTGGGAGTGGTCTATTGCCATTGCATAAAATTGATTGCCAAGCATGTTGATGTGGGACTATATTTGGAGGATCTGTGTTTGATTGTGAAGATGTTGAGTGTTTGTGGTTGCTTAGCAATCTTTGATTCTCCCAGGTATGCTATATTGTGTGGCTTGCAGCTTTGTTCTATTGCTCTTAAGAGGTTGGAAGTTCAGGTAGGTGAAGCATAGTTAAGGTTTAGTGGATGAATTGTTTGTGAATGATGTTGAGAGAATTTTTTCTTGTCCAAATCTGGTGCCAGTAAGTGTTATTAGGGCATGCAGTTTGATTGACACTTTTGTGTTAATGTTATTGGTGTGGGGAGTGAATGCTGTTGTTTATCGTTTGTGATCCTAGAATGTTTAATGTTTTGCTCATTCATGGTGACTAAATGGTGTGAGCTGGATTTGTGTCTGTTTTGAGTTAAAAGAGTGATTAATGACTGTGGATATGCAAATATTTTATTTTAGTTGAGCTATTGTTCTAGTTCTAAGATGTAATGCTGCATGTTTGATGTTGCTTCCGTGGTGTCAGGGTGTTGTGATGTGATTGTGAGGTCATCTGCATACGAAAGGACAACCATGTTCAGGTATGCCCGAGATAATTGGAGGTCATGTAAGAGGAGATTGAAGAGAATTGGACAGAGAACTGCTTTTGGAAAGTCCACTGTGGAGTTTGAGTGTTTCATATGCTCTACTGTAAATTATGTTTCACCTGCCTGTTCTTCATTCTTTCAAATGTAAATATAACAAAGCTGCAAATCACACAAAATAGTGCAGTTTAGTGTTATATGTTTTGTCAGTGTTATATTTGTTGGGGGTGGGGGTATCTGTGAGTAATGGTTAATAAAGTTTGAGGCAGGGATAAGCTTTTTTAATTTTACCTGGAAGTTGGTGGTTAGTTCTGAAGTAGTTTGGGTGAAATAGGTCAAGTGCTCATGCATAGAAAGAGTGCCTTGCATATTGTGGTGAGATTGTACTGGGAGTAAACTCAATTCATTGTGTACATGTTGAGCATTTGTAGTTGCTAAGCAGCCAGTGATGGCATTAAGATCCATCACTGACTGCTTAGCAGCTACAAATGCTCAACACATACACAATGAATCGAGTTTACTTTCAGTGCAATCTCACCACAACATGCAAGGCACTCTTTCTGCGCAAGAGCACTTGACCTATCTCACCCAAACCACTTCAGAACTAACCACCAACTTCCAGGTAAAATTAAAAAAGCTTATCCCTGCCTCAAACTTTACTGACCATTACTCACAGATACCCCCACCCCAACAAATATAACATTGACAAAACATATACACACTAAAATAACCACATAAGCACTAAACAACTGCCCCCTCAACTTAGTCATAAACTCCAACTCACCAGACATACCCCCATCAGAACCAATACTTCTTTCTATACTCTGGACATCACCCATCCCAACAATATTGTTAGCACCTTTTCACCATATACCATGACTCTTCATAACCATGATGCAACTAACATAACAAAGACAGAGCATTTACTACTTAATCGCCCTGCAATCTCTGCGCATAGAGGCATGCACATCACTACACTTCATGACCTATGCCTTTGACCGGTAGACGGAGAGGGTTTCCTGAGTGCTGCAGGAGCCACATAAAGATTGAAGGAACTCCTTGGGGAGGCAGTAACAAGTTAGTAAATGTACTTCCTTACTTCTTTCCCTAGGAGCCCTTATATCTGTGTGAAACTCCTGTAGCACTCAGGGAGCTGGCCACATCCATCTGGTATGACCATAGATCAAAACCATATTGATGCTGTTTGAGTATCTGCTGAGGAGGTGTGGAGCTTCTAAGAAGTGTCTGATGTCTTCATTGTGGTGTGCTCTTAAAGCAGAGATCATACAATTATTGCCAGGACATTAAGGATGTGAGAATATTTTAATACTAAACATCTGTTAATAAGATCCTCGAAGACTGAAAATATTTGTATGATCTCCACATGATATTGGTGGCTAATGATCTGGATGTGTAAATTGATGTAACCAGTTTTGTAGAGAAGACGGCATGAACCAGGTGGTTGTTAGATTGGTAAATGATTGATTAAATGAAGATTATGTTGGTGAAAGTTAGTGTTCTATTTTTCTTAGGTATTTGATTGTGATATCCTTGTTCTGTAGTTATACCAAACAGTACAATTTCAGGACTCGTATTGAGGGTTTAGATGTACACTTCATGCGTGGAAATGCCAAATTGGGAAGTGCTAAGAATGTTAAAGTATTGCCATTGTTGATAATCCATGGCTGGCCAGGATCCTTTGTTGAGTTCTATGACATCCTGCCCCATCTAACAGCCCCACAGAAGAATAGCAATGTTGTGTTTGATGTCATCTGTCCCTCTATACCAGGTTATGGCTTCTCTGAGGGCTCTGCTAAACAAGGTTTGTGAAGTAGGTATTTGTAAGATTTCAAGTGTAGGAAAACACTGCTGTTCATTTGTTGTGCACCAGTTTTCTTATATATATATATATGTATATATATATTTGTACCAGATAATTATTGATTTTTAACCTAGATAACTAAGTTATTTTTTTATAATGACTTTTATTTATTAGGGTTTGGTGTTCTTGAGACTGCTCAGATGTTCTTAAAGCTCATGGAGAGACTGGGCTATGATCAGTTCTATGTGCAGGGTGGAGACTGGGGCTCCGTCATTGCCTCCAGCATGGCTACCATGTATCCTGAGCAGTGAGTATATCTTATGCTGAGTAAAAGTTCACTTCATACTTCACTAATTCTTGTCCAGAGTGAAGTCTTGCATGATATTCTTCTCAAGACATAAGAAATATTTTGTTTATTTTCTAATTATTTCTCAGATTTCAGCCCCAACAGATTGCAGACCCACCCCTTTCTCAAAGGTCCTCACATTTATTTCCCTCACAACCTGTCCATAAATGCTAAACAGGCATTGTGACATCCCACTCCCTTGTCACAGACCTGCCTTCACCTGGAACCACTCACCCTCCTTTCTTCTTACTCACACACACATGCCATGGTTTCTTGACATAAATCCCCTTCTAGTAGCTTTTTCTCCTGCACCATATATTCCTGAAACCACGTTGTTCCTCCATAGTATGATACTCTGTGCCTGCCACCAACCTCTGGTCACCACTCCCTTATTCAAATTACCAGGAACACTCAACAGACTTGTACCTTTGCAATTCAGACATTCACTTCTCTCCTCCTTGCCTTTATGTAATGGCACTATAAAGGCATTCCATTGCAATCCCATCCACTCCAGCTGCTTTGCCACACTTCATCTCTTACAAGGCTTTCACCACCTCTTTCTTTTCACTGAACCACCTACTCCGGCTAATGATCCCCACCTCCCAAGCCAGCATAGCAAACCTGTACCTAACAGTGGCATTCGGATTTTCATCCACTGCAGCATATAATCCCCAACTATTAATCAGCATTACCTACTATTAATAAAGCACATTCTGCAACAGTGCAAATCAGTGAGCATATTATAGATACACGTGTAATTTTTGGAGTGATCCTTCAACTTACCTGGGATCCTTGACAACCCACATTTTTGAGTGCCCTTGTCACTGAAGACAACTAAGGGGGATGGAAGGTGAGGGCTGGAAACTGTTCCTTATTTTATTATCAAAAAGTAGAAACAAAAGGAATGAGTGAAGATCTAATTGGTCAAGCAGGGGTATGTGTGTGTGCATGGTTGTCTTCAGAATGAAATAAAAGGAATTACAGGTGTTATGTTTACTGAAAGAAATGTTAATGTACTAGCCATAAGTGAAACAGGAGGAACTGAAAGATAAAGCTATAGATTGGTTTGAGAATGTTCAAGGAGTAAAATCTCGGATTAGTGAGAGGACAAGAATGAAGGAAGGGGAGGCATTCATAATGAGCAATGAGCTATGGGACTGTCAGAGAGTGCAAGGAAGTGAGTTCAACAAAGAAGTGAGTTAGAGTGAATTCAGATTGTGTATGGGTTATTTTAAGTCTGTATGCATGAGGAAGAAAGAGGAATAAGAAGAAAAATGGTGCATATTAATAAGAAGGGAGTCAGTGCTTCAGCAAATTTGATGCAGTGGATTGCACCATACTGGAAGGGGATCTGAATTCATGAAAGGATGAAATAGCAGTTGAGGTTACAGTCGAGGAGCATGGGGTCCCTGGTTTAAGCAAAAACTGGGAGAAGTTTGTCTTGGCTGTTGGTGTTGGAAATTAGGTATATATTAGAAATACAGATTACAGTGTTTTTATGTAGTCTTTTTCAGCTGGAACTTCTACGTATATTATACAAAGTCCTCTTTATAGTTTTAAATGTTACATATGTAGTCTTTTCAAATTTTCCAGCATTTTAGGTGTCCATGTGAATATGATGTCAAGTTACACAGCTGGATCACTGCTGAAGTGGATAGCAGGGACCATATTACCATCTGGCATTGTGGTTGCTAAAAAGGATGAGAAGAAACTGTACCCTCTTGGGAAAATTTTCAGCGTGATGACTCGAGAAACTGGTTACCTGCACATCCAGGCTACCAAACCTGACACTATTGGTGGGTATTCTCAGACTATCGAGTAGCTTTTTATTGCTCACCTACTAGGGCTCTGTGATCACCTGGAATGGGAACATTTGCTTGGTGGGGGATTAAAATGAGGTGTATCTTTGAAGAATCACCCCTTTCACCATCATAAAACATATGAGGCTGACAGGTGTATATACACAGGACTCATCAGCCATACAGCAACCTAGCTAGACTGTGACATCATGGACTAATTGATTATTTGTACAGTTCAGGGAGATGATTCTACATTTGTGGGTCCCATGTCTTGAACATTTTTTATCATGTTGCTTTTTAAACATTTGTTTTCTGCTAGCATTTACAATTTCTTCACAGTTATTCCAACCATCCACCACCCTTACACTAAAACAGTACTTCTATGTGTTCTTTGTAGTAAGCTTTTTGCCTAGCTTCTTGTTATGACCCCTGGTTCCATAGCTGTTGCATCTCGTGAGGAACTGTTTACACAGTCCAGATGATTTAGAAACTTGAAGGTTTTGTTCTGGTCACCCATCACTCTTCTCTACTTCATCATAAGCATACTTTTTCAATAATCGTCAGCCTTACCTCATAGCTCAGCTTCCTTCATTTACTATCTTAGTTGCCCTTCACAGCACTTGCTCAAGTAAATATTTGTGTTTCTTTAATCTTTACTGTAATGACTAGACTTGAGAAGCATATTTTAAGTAGTTCTCCAAACATTTCTAAATCTGTGCACTTAACTGGGATATTGATATTTGCCTTCAGACAGTTTGTCTCCTTAACAGTTCTTCTGATGTAAAGGGGGAGCCCAAAAAATTCTTGGAGATGATATCTATCTATATATCTCTGATGCTTTTTCCCTTTGGGAATTCCCTTAAGGTGATGGCCATGGCAAAAGAGTCTCCATAACTGTTGAACTCCAGTGCTGCTTCTAAGCCTTTAGTGCCTCATCCTTAACAGGCCACTGGCAGAGGACAACTGTAGTGCAGTGTTTTCAGAGGCTCATACCTGACGTTCTTACTAGCTACTTCTGCCATATATATCTACCTAATATTCTTGCTTAATGTTGCAACTTACTCCTTCTATCTAGTGCCCCCAGATAATGCTCCTACCTACTACTTCTACCAAATGTTTCTACATGAAGCTCATGTCTTAACATTCTTACCTACCACTTCTATCTGTTGCCCCTACAGTCTTACAAAAAGGCAGAACTAGCACAAAGCACTCACTGCAGGGATATCTAGAGATGCAAAGAATGTTTGGTATTCATCGTGTGTGTGAATTAATCAGAGTGTATTCGGAAAGAATGTTTAAATTACTTTTGAATTAATAGAGGTATTGTACTTGTGGAGAAAGCCAAGTACGGAAACTGTGAATGCAGAGAGCATGAAAGATTAAAGAATTCCATGAAAGAATTTTGTTCACAGATTGGTAATTGCACACCAAGTTCCTGAAATGGTAAAGAACTAAAATGTTCCTCATAATGGTCACATCCATCTCTAATATAGATAGAAAGATATACATATTTTAGAGAGGAGAAGATGGACTGCATGCTCCTGGACTGTTGATAAAGCTTTGACATTCAGAATATGAATTTATCAGAAATAAATCCAGTTTCTTCTTCACCATTATATAAGTTCTTTCATCAGACTGTCGCATCTTCTCCCACTTTAACACATGATTATTCCTCCACAACTGCAGGTGTTGCACTAAACCAAAATCCAGTGAGTTTAGCCGCATACATCCTGGAGAAGTTTAGCAGCGGGACCCACAAGGACAACTTTGACCTGCCTGATGGAGGACTTTTGCAACAGGACTATCCTATCTCGCTAGACATCATATTAGATAATATTTGCATATACTGGTAAGTTTATGTCTGTGGATATTAATAAGTTTTCTTTGTTTACTCATAAACACATTTTTTCATTCTTGATTGCTGTTTCCCATGTTAGCTAGTTAGTACCACAAACAGACAAAGAAAGGATGCATCCACTCACATCTATTTTCTATCTGTCATGTGTAATGCGTTGAAACCACAGCTCCCTATCCACAACCAGGCCCCACAGACCTTTCCATGCTTTACCCTGGATGCTTCACATGCCCTGTTTCAGTCCACAAACAGCATGCCAACCCTAGTATACCACATTGTTCCAATGCACTCTATCCCATGCACATCTTTCACCCTCCTGCATGTTCAGGCCCTGATCATTCAGTCTTTTTCACTCCATCATTCCATCTCCAGTTTGGTCTCCCCATTCTTCATGTTCTCTCCACTTATGATTCTTATATCCTCTAAGTCAATTTTCCTCACTCATTCTTTCTATATATCCAAACATTTCGGCACACCCATTTCCACTCTCATAACCACACTCTTTTTGTTTGACAAATAATATTTCTGTTGATGAATTTGTTTCGTGGATAATAACCACTTTTTTATTGGATTGCTATCTAGATTAAGTTTGTCTTGGTAGGTCTATCTGTTGTTTGCTTATGGAATTATGTTTCTCTACTGTGATCTGGGTAGTAGTCATGAAAGCTTCTCTGGAAATATTCTACGAAAGTCTTTCCTTCTAGTTAAGATACCTATACCCTCTTGCCCCAGTATTCCTCCTGTCTATGGGGATCCTACAGCATGCAGGAGCTGCAAAGGGCTTTACCAAATCACTACTCATTAATGTGGTGTTGCTGGTATTGCAACTGGACCAAAGTATTTTATGTGGAGTTTATATGTTGTTTAGGCTTGTTGTAGGAGAGTTCTTTAAAGATGTTGATGGCATTGCTTGCCTCAGTGGGAGTGAAGGGTAGGTTAGTAACTGTTTCTGGATGAATTTTGTGTAGGTTTTTCATTACTTTCCATTTTAGGGGTGTGGTTGGTTTGTGGCTGACTTTTGATTACTGCTCATGGGTATGTCTGTGGTCAGGACTTGAGAGAGAAACTGCAAAACCTGGTGTCAGAGTCTAGGAGAGTATATCAAAAGAGGTAGTTGAAAGTTGATGTGAATAAAAGTAAGTATATAAAGTTTAGTATTTGAAAGAAAAAGAGAAGTTAGATGGAGTGAGCTTGAATGGACAAAACCTGGAAGTGGAATGTTTTTGATACCAGGAAATGGACATGGTTGCAGATGGAACCATGGAAACTGAAATGAACCACAGCATCAGTGAGAGGCAAAGGTCTTGGGTGCATTGAAGAATTTTTGTAAATAGAAATAGAGGTCACTGCATATTTGATGATGTAGTAGTCCCAATAGTGTTGTATGGTTGCAAGGCATGGGCCATAGATGCTAAGGTATGGAAGGAGCTGGATGTGTTGGAAATAAAATGCATAAGGACAGTAAGTGGGGTAAAGAGGGTTGATCAGGCAAGAAATGAAAGGGTGAGAGAGAGTTGTGGTAGTAAGAAGAGTATGGTTAAGAGAGCTGAAGAGTGTTTGCTGAGAGGATTGAAAATAAAGAGAGCATGAGTGATGAGAGGCTGACTAAAAGGGTATACTTCTTTAAAGTAGGGGGTACAAGAAGAAAGTAGAAATTGAATTAGAGATGGAAGGATGGAGTGACAGTTACTTTGAGTGACTAGGGATCTGAACATACAGGAGGGTACGATACGTGCACACGGTAGAGCAATTTGGAGTGATGTAGTTTACTAGAGTTATGTGCTGTCACTGGGTGAATCATCGGAGCATACAAAGTGGCCTTGGGAAGTTGCATAAAGGTATTTTGGGCTTGGCTTTGAGTAGGGGTATATACTTTTGGTGCATTACATATGACAGCTAGAGATTGCATGTGAACAACTGAGGCCAATGGATGTGAGCAATCGAGGCCAATCTTTAACTGCTTCTTGTGCTAACTCGCTACTTGGGAAACAGCGAAGAAGTATGATATGCATGTATACATATATATGAGTAAGGAGAGAATAGCTGAGAAGGTATACATGTCAACAGTGGAGGGAATAAAGAAGAGGAGGAAATCAAAGAGGAGGTGGAAGGCTGGAGAGAAAGATGCTTTGAAGCTTTGGGGCCTGAACAAGCAGGGGGCAGAGCGAATTGGAGTGACTTGGTATACAGGGATGACATGCTGCTGAACTAGGACATATGAAGGGGCTGTGAAAAACCACGGAAAGGTCTGTAGGGCCTGTTTGTGGATAGGGGGCTAGAGAGTGGATACGAGTGAATGAGGCTGTTTTATTTGTCTATCCCTCATGCTACCTTCGTAGTGCTGGAAATGTCAAACACTCGTATGATGAAATATTATTAATATTATTATTATTATTATGCAAACAGGTAAAAAAGCAAGAAAGAATTTGGTGCATTATGCATAACAGCTGGGGAATGGATGTGTGCAAATTAGGCCATTGTTTGTCTGTTCCTAATGCTACCATGATGAGGTGAGAAAGGGCTTGTATGACATTAACCCTAACCCTGAACCACCAGTATACTTCTAACCAGTGTCAAATGCCTATCACCAGCAAGCAATACTCCATCAAATACTCTAACTGCATTCATTGGTATCACCACTGCTTATCATTGTTATCCATAAGAGACTACTAAGAAAAATGGAAATGCAGTAGTCACTCAGACAATTCCCAAAACGACAACACATATCCCCTTATCTCTAGCACAAACACCCAGCAAACAACATCAAAGAATGCACACTCTCACTCTTCAAAAACAAACCATTGTACTCAACAGAACCTCAATGACAAATTAAACATCTTATAACATAACGCTAGTGGATGAGAAACAAAGAATCAGAAATATTCAATCATTTCTGAGAACACATCCACATAGCTCTCACCGTAGAAGTAGACTCACACCCAGATCTTCCCACCGCTTTTCTACAGCTACACATCTGTAAGAAATTACTAAGAACAAGGACAAGGGGAAGGAAGACTCATAACACTCATCCAGCTAAATATACCTTTCTCCAACATTATTGACACCACAGAACAAGTCATAGACAACATCAAGATCCTAAAAATACAACCCCAACAACAGCATATCTGCCCCTATCTCCAAAACCTCTGCATTTACCACCCTCACCATCCCATCCATAAGCAAATTAAACAGCCATGGTGACATCACACACCATTGCTGCAGGCCCACTTTCACCTAGAACCACACACCTTCCTTTCTACCTACTGATAAGCAATCCTTACCCTTTCGATGAAAACCCCTCACTGCATCTGATAGCTTCCCTCTCACACCGAATATTTGTAACGCCTTCCACAAAGCATCTCTATCAACCCTGTCATATGTTTCTTCATATCCATGAATGCCATATACAAATCCTTCTGTCTCTCTAAGTACATTTGTTGAACAAATTTGCACAGACATTAGGAAAACTAATTTTTTGGACTGTAACTCAGTTGCTGAATGATGTGAAAGTTTGGATTTATACTGTATATTTATTAGGCAAAGAACATATACTATACAGATATTTGTAAATTTATGAGCTCTATGGTTTCTTCCTTATATTTAACTCATGGTTGGACATCAGGAAACACAAGTGCCTCATTATTCCACAAGAAGTTAAGTTTATTTGTTGATGATTTCAGTAGTTTCATAGGAGTTCTCACACTTGTTATCTTCTGAGGAGTACATTTATACTGAAAATACCTTCATCTTTTGATTGTCTTTTACAGTCTTTATGATTATTGATCAAGGGTAACTTATTTATTATTTATCATTTATACTTCATTACAGGTTTACAGGTTCCATCACCACTAGTGTGCGCTACTACGCTGAGAACTTCAAACCTGTAGCATTTGCCAGAAGGATAGATGAGTAAGTTGAGAGGTATAATTTAGAAGTTAGATTCAATAGGAGCCAATTAACTTTTTGACTAATAGATAAAAATCAGGAATTTCAGAGGTATGAAGGTCATGACTTAATGTTATTAACTAACTGTAAGCTTTTTAGATGAGGATGATTAGGACTACCAGCAGCAGCAGCTTATGAGCCATGCTGTTATTTTGTGTTGGCTTGCTACCTTGATGTAAATAAATGAATTATATAAACACTATATAGCCTTAATTTTATCAAAGTTTATTTCTTTACATCAGCACTGTCAGTAAAGACCTGATATATCAGATTAGCTTTCCAGTGTCTTTTATAAGAAAATGACCAGACTAAATCACCTTGCTGAATATTTCTAGAGCTACCACTTATTGCTTCAATTGGCTTGAATCATGTATGTATAACATTTATTTTATTATTATACTTGATCGCTGTTTCCCGCGTCAGCGAGGTAGCGCCAGGAAACAGACGAAGAAAAAATACCCCATCCCCCCGCATGCACACATATATACATACATGCACACACATGTATAACATGTTTGTTGAATAATTTTACTCATTTATTATTTCTTCTTAATGGGAGTCAGCATTTGAGGGAGGGCAATGTGAGAGCTGCACCCTCATCGGGAAAAATGATTGGCTTAATTCGAAAAAACTTTAGTTAATCCCTATTGTCTGTCCCTGAAAGCAGAAGCATCCTCGAATGGTCTGCTGTTCACGGCTATTCATATGCCATGAGGGGAATGAGAGAGCCAAACTCTCTTAGGGAATATGAGTAACAGTACACGAGATGATCAATCTCATCATCTTTCCCAAAGAACAGAATCACCAATGATTTATAGCAAATTATCTCCCACCTTACCTATATACCTGACCATGGTGACCACTCACCTAATATTCTGGATTTCTTTTTCACCTCTAGTCCATCTCACTGTAAATACAGTCTCGCCTCCAGTTGGCTCATCCAGTCATACTCTCATAAATGTATCTATTCTAATGGCACCTTCCCCTCCAGCAGTCCCTTCTAAGCATAAATACTGGCACCAGAACAAAGCTGAATGGAATAACTCTTGAAACTTCTTTTCTGACTTTCCTTGGGTAAATTACTGCCTCTTATGTGGTGATGCATCTGTCTCCTCCAAACGCATAACATAGGTTATTCTTGCTGGAATGGAAGCATTTATCCTCTCTTCCTCTAAGACTACTTCATCCAATTCATGGTTCAACCATTCCTATTCTGAGGCCATTTAGACAAGGGATCAGGCATATCAGCTTTTATCACTGCCTGTAATTGCTGCAAGCACATTATCCGTAAGGCAAAGCTTTCCTTTATTCAAAGGAAGTGCAGTAACCTCTCCTTGTCATCCACTGACAGGTTTCTCTAGTCTTTAGCTAAGGGCATCTCTAACAACTTCTGTCACTCTACCTTTCCCTCACTTTTCTGTTCTGATGATACTATATCTGTCCCTCCCATTGACAAAGCAACTCTCTTTGGTTCCTGTTTCTCCTCTAACTCCATCTTGGATGACTTCAACATTCCTTCACCCCCTGATGCTCCTCTTACTAATCCTATGCCTCTTCCTATAATCTCTTTTGGGGCTGTCCAAAAAAGTGCTTCTTTCTCTGGACACAAACAAGGCTTATGGGCCTGATGGCATCCATCCCCATGTACTGAAAAAGTGTGCCTCTGAACTTGCACCTGTGCTTGCTTGTCTGTTCCATTTCCTTCTCCTTGGAAACATGCTTTGATAATCCCATCCCTAAGAAGGATGACCGTTCTGACCCCTCTACTTATCGTCCTATTTCTTTGACATCTACCATTTCCAAAGTCTTTGAATCCCTCCTCAACTCCCATATCCTTAAACTCATCAAAAATCACAGTCTTCTCTCTGATAACCAGTATGGCTTCCGTTAGGCTAGATCCGCTGGTGATATTCTTTCTTATCTTACTAATGTCTGGTTATCATCCCTGAAAGATACTGGGAAATCATATGTAGTTGTCCTTGACATATCTAAGGCTTTTGACAGGGTGTGGCATTGGGGTCTCATCTTAAGTCTCCCTCTTGTGGCTTCCCTCCCTCACTTTGCTCCTTCCTCTCTGGCCAGTCTATCTCTGTGGTTGTTGATGGATCAGCCCCCCCCCCTTTCTACATCAACAGTGGTGTCCCTCAAGTTTCTGTCCTGTCCCCATTTTTTCTCCTTTTTTTTTCAATGATTTCCTCTCCTTCACAAATAATCCAGTGCACTCATATGCTGATGACTCAACGCTGCATTCATCCACATCCTTCAGTTCTACTCTCTCTTCTCTCACTCGATCTGCATCTCATCTTGACGTAGCTTCCTCAATAAATTCCGACTTGGACAGGATATCTCAGTGGGGTACACAAAATATTTTTAAGTTTAATGCCTCCAAGACCCATTTTTCACCCATCTCTCTATTGAAAACTCATCATAACTTTCGTCTCTCCTTTGACAATTCTAGAATTCCACCTCTTGACTCAATGAACATGACTTGGTATTACTATAAAATCCACTCTTTTTTGGAAACCCCACATTACGGGAATAGCTGAGTCTGCCTCAAAGAAACTGGATTTCCTGTTTAGATTTTGAAACTTCTCTTCTGAACAGTTGTTCCATTTATACAAGGGATTGATTCGTCCTTATATGGAGTATTGCTGTCACATTTGAGGTGGTTCTAGCTCTATATCCTTACTTGACAGAGTTGAGTCGAAAGTAGTCAAATTTATAAACTGTCATAGGCTCACTTCCAAACTTGATCCCCTTGCCCTACACCATAGTATTGGTTCACTTTCCCTCTTCTGTAGGTATTACTTTGGTTTTTGCTCCCAAAAGCTGGCTGCTTGTATGCCCCCACCACTAGCTAGACCATGCAATACTCAGCAAGCTGCTGCATCACATGATGATTGTGTGGCCATCGGCAACTCAAGGGTGGGTCGTTTTGTTACCTGCTTCTTTCCCTACACGTTGAAGCTTTGGAACTCTCTACCTTCTGATGTTTTTCCCAATAACTATGACTTGGCACATTTTAAAAGACAGGTCTTTCACTTTCTTAAAGATTCATAGATACTTTCCCTTGTCTTTCATTTTCTGTTTCATAGTTTTCTCTGTATTTGAATTAAGGCCTGGCCTTGATGTGGACTTTTGTCCATGACTGGAGCCTTCAGCAAAAAATGAAACAAAATCCCACAAAGCATTCCACTAAACTTTGTCATATGCATCCTCCAGATCCATAAAAGCTACATACAACTTCATACCTTTCACTAAATACTTTTCCACAGTCATCTTTATTATAAAAATCTGATTCACACATCCTCTACCTTTCCTAAAACTCCCTTGCTCTTCTATTATTCTGCATTGAGTCACTTCCATTGCTCTGTCAATTGATATTCTTGCATACACTTTTCCTGGTATACTTACAGAGTTATTCCCCTATAATTGCTACATACATCCTTAGCACCTTTTCCTTTGAATAAAGGAACAATAATAGCTTTCACCCAA
>JAYMFT010077692.1:0-14393 GCA_038088735.1 Panulirus argus
GGGGCTGGAAATCCTCCCCTCCTGTTTTACTTTTCTGAAAGAAAGAACAGAGATAAGGGCCAAGTGAGGATTTTCCCCCTAAGGCTCAGTCCCTTGTTCTTGACGCTATGTATGTATTTCTACTGATGACTGATAATGAACACTGGCAGGAGCATGAAAGGCGGAGTTGGCGTGCGTGTTGCTCTGGTCCGACACGGCTCTGCGCTGGGGAAGGAAGGCACCGCCGTGGTTAGGTTTTGCAGTAACTTGGCAGCTTTCATGATCGTCCGAAAGTTTTTCGGTGCTTTAGTGCGAGCCAGAGTGAGGCCCGAGCCACCGCCTCACCCTCAACACATAACGCCAGTCCCCACATCAACGCCTCTCGTCCTCAAGGTGATGTTCGGTTTGTGGGAGCGTCGATGCTTGCCATCCCCGAGGTCGAAGAGAGCGTCTCCCGCGGGTCAGATTATCACGGAAACTCGTTGCATAATCTGGCAGGCCTGGAGGGGTGATGACGTCTATTTGCACCTGATGAAACCGTCTTCTTCTCATCTTGGACAAAGGGGACGATCACCACGGCCAGTGCAGTCTGGTCGGAGCATCACAGGTGAAGGCATCAAGCACAGGAGGCGGGGAGTCGGATGTCATCATCATTCACAGTGTGGCAGCAGCAGCGGTGGCCGCCACGCACCCCGTGATCCACCCGCTCCAGCTGCTTGTATATTCCTTTGCCAGAAATGAAGTGCCAGGGAGGCAGTCTTAGGGCGGATGATGGCGTCATCCACAAGAGTGGGTGACAAGGGAAAAAGGTGTTCCTCGCCCACCACCACAATAAGATGGAATCTCACTTGCAGGAACGTATCACTCAAAAGTGTGAAACTATCTCCTCAAGTTTTACATGACTCTGAGTAAGTTCTGCTCCCGACCAGAAGTTTGTATTCGTGGCTGGCATTTCGCTACGTTACCGAGAGCTGCAGCTTCACACCAGGGGGACGGGTGGAGCCCGCTAAAGAAACTTCCCCGCGAGTCCATCACACGATAAAAGAATTCTGAGTCCCCCCCCCCCTTTCTTTACGCTATTGACTGTTTCCCTTTGACTCCTGAGGTTGTGTGGGTGTGGAGGGCTCCGGCACCCACGCGTGTATGGAGGAGGGGGGGAGGGGGGGCAGAGGACTAAAGGGGCCCACGTATGTATAGGTACAGGGCGGTCGGAGGAACCCTGAGGGAACCACCTGTGTGTATGTAGGGGCGTGGGAGTACGTGAGACGGACAGATAACATATGACCTGATGGTCTGTGACGAGCTTATCTGCTGGAGAATAGTAATAGTATTGCTTGTTGCTAATCTATCTGGGATAAAGATGGAGTAATAAAGGAGGAGAGGGAGTCTCCCCACCCACCGTTTCCTCCGACACAGCAGCAGGCAGGGTTGTTGCTGAGGAGCTCCACGTCGAGCGTGGACAATGTACTGCCATGGGCATTCTAGTGGAAAGAGTGATCCTGTCCTCATGGTGAAACAGGAATCACCGGGAAAGCTCATGTGAAAGATGTTGAAAAGTTAAAAAAAAATCATTTTTGAAGAGACTTACCTGATGAGAATTGATGTCATTAACCTGTGTGTTTAGCCGTGATGCACGTGTTCTGACGGTCCCTGTGATGATGGCATCTAGTGGGTGGCCGGGGAGGCCTGGGGGCCCACGTGTCTAGTATGTATAGAGTGGCCCAGCGATGGGGGCCCGTGGACTCCTGTGTGTGTGTGTGTGTAGAGCGTGTGGGGAGTGTTTGGTGTGTACGTGTATTAGAATATCTTGTCATGTATGTGTCTGTGTTCGTGAGCACACTCATGATGTCTGTTCCACATAGATCCTCACGAGTCTGGCTGAAAACGTTTTGTCTCAACAGGAATCTATCACACCCACATTCTTCGTTGTGCTCAATATGGCCACTGAACCCGATTCGTACCGAGCAGTTGTAGCGGGCATTCAGGCCTCGAAGCACGTGCTTAACTGCCTCTCATCCTCCTGTGGAAATACACAAGAAACATGACACCTCGGTATTCCTAGGGAGCCTGGCGGGGCGGCTGTCTGGCCCAGCTGGCCAGGTGGGCGGCTGTCGGTGACGTCATCTACGCACCTCGCCTGGAACCCTAGACGGAAGTGATGAGATGATATCCCCATCCCCCCCACACACACGCACACCCTACCCCACACACCACACGCACCCTATCCCACACACACACACACCCACTAACGGTGAGGGCGGGAGGATTCTTTGAAGCAGCCATGATGACCATCACTTTTGTGTTGGGTGATGGAGAACACCTACAAAATCAGGGGCGTGCGGGAGGAGCCGGCCATACTGCGGCAGGGAGTGTCCCACACCGCAGATGTGTTGCGCCGTCCTCACCCTCATGTCAGCCGCAGGTCAGAGGTCGACGTCCTGGTGCCGCTGCCTCCAACAATCCGAGGTTTGTTCTGCCGCAGGAATCCTGGAGGCTCGGGGGCCATGAGGGCGTGGATGACACTACCTTCCCTTGTCAGCCACTCCAGCAGCCACCCACGCCATCACATATGTCTCCCCCTTTCCTTTCTCTTTCCCACCCCTCCCGTGTGGCGCCTCCCTCCCATCCCATCCCATCCCTGCAGTGGGTGGGACCCGTCCGGGGAAGCGGGTCTCCGGGATAATTGTTTAATGTCCTTCTGACGTGCAGCAAACGACCACACAGTAGTCATCTGAAAAATACATATGTCGAGGGGCTGGAAATGCCACGTGGGACGAGGCGAAGAGTATGTGTGTGTATGCATGTGTGTGTCCTTAGCCTGAAACAATTCTCATCTATCATTTCACACAGTAAACACACAACACGTACTAACATGTCTAAGACTAGCTTAACTATTGATCTTTATACCAACACACACACACAAGAGATAGGGCTCCGTGAGTGTAAGACTCCCTCCCGTACAGGATAAACAGGTAATTACACAGTAGTTGATTGAGGCGCCAGAAATAGATCCACAGCACAAAGCAGCCACTCGCTTCAGCACACCTGCACCATACAGTTATCTCACACTCCACTTCACCATCCCCGACCACCCCTTCGTCCGCTATCAGGACACACAGGAAAAGTATAGGATCCGTTTGGTGAGGGTTGGTCTGCACACCAGTACCCCCAGATGTGTAGGCCACAGTGACACGTCCGCTGAGTCGGCTGCACACTGGGCCTGCCTCACACACGTCTCCCGGAAGGCTGTGTTATCATGAGTGAAATGCTCAGCCAAGACTGGCAGTCATTTCCTGGGTGGAGGGTATGATGTAGGTGGGTGTGGGGCAGTTCCGCTCTTGGAGACACGAACTCTGTCCCCGGACGACCAGTCGGGGGGTTCTTGTATCATGAGGGCGTGGATTGGGCTGCTTGGCTGCTTGAGTACGTAGGGTGAGTGTGAGGGTTGGCTGGCTATTTGAGTGCGTAAGGTGATTGTGTGGGCTGGCTACCTGAGTGCCTGGCAAGGAGTGCGTGCGTCATGGTCCCAGTCCCCCCCCCCCCATCACCAACCTCAACACGCACTCTTCATTGATCCTGATTCCCTGAGCTCTTGAGACCCTGCAAGCGGCTTCCCATCCTCACCCACCAGGCCTGGCTGAGGCAGTGGATCCGCTGCCCATCATTGCCTTAGGGACCTGCCCACCTGGACCTCAGGCCATCAGCCGAGATCCTAGCGTTTCGACCAAGACATTTGGTTAGTGAGCTGAAACCTGGGTCAAGTTATCCTCCTGTACCATCCACTGACCCGAGTTTGACCTGCTAATGAAAAGTAATAGGAGCCACCGGCTTGACCTGAACCATGCATCATGGTCATCCCTCGTCCCCCTCACGACCACCAGGGCCATATACCATGGTCATTCCCCACCCTCACTACGACCATTGTTCAGAGTAGCTGTGTGCACACACCCCCAGCTGACCCCAATAATCTAGTGGGTCATCCCGGCACACAACGCCCTCACATATTGATCACGCCCGAGCCTGTCACCTCCTCACACCTTACACATACCATCATGACCACAGCTGCACCACCATAACCACAAGGGCATGGTGGTCGTGGCTGCTGCCTGGTATCATGACCACAACCGTATAATTGCCGTCACAATCTCACCACCATCACCACAGGATTAAGGAATACGAAGGAATGTAAGCAGCGACAGACCCTTGGGTCATCTCGAGGCTGTGTCTGTGACACCAGACCACAGCCATATAATGACACCTTCACAACCACAAAGCAACAACCGAGGCAGTACTGGCGCAACACCACAGATTCACAACTTTGCCCAGAACCACAATTATGGAGAGCAGGCAGGGTTGTGCCACGGTGTACGTTTTATCTACCCACTGGGGTCTGAAAATGTGTGTGTGTGTGTAAAGAATCTCCGGGATGCTGCTTGGCACGGGCACTTGTCAATGACAGCCTGTTCTCGGGGTGACATTACTGGCACGGATCGGGTGTGTGTTCATCAGAACAAAGTCATCATAGATCCCCCAGCAACACCCGTCTCCCCCTCCAGCTTCTGTACTTCTCCAGCACCTTCCCCGTCTACAAGGGCAACCATGCGCCCTAACATGTACCCACAAGAACAAGGCCAAGACCCCAGTACTTGCCCCAGCAACCGCCCTTACTTCGTGTCCCCAGCATGTTCCCCCACCCCTGACACTCCCACATGGACACGGAGGTAAACACAGACGTTCCATCTCGCAGTGTTTACAAAGGATCAGCTGTTGCTTGGAACAAAGGGTTGCCAGGTCACGTATAATACTCCCTGATAATTACCCCCCCAGGTCAGGCAGACACTAGGGCAGGACACACAGTGGGCGTCTGTTCCCATACACCCTACGTGGGCTCCAACCCTGGGATGTCTCCTGAGACGAACACCTTGGACGGGAACCGATCTTACAAGCGACTAACGTTCCCTAGTGACGTATGATGAGGGAAATGAACCAAGGATTCTGTGGTCACACAGAGGACTTCCATAGGAACCAGTAAACACTAAGAACACATTGAACACACTTTATGGGAACGTGTGACTCTAAATGCCCTACAAATACGTTGCAGACATATGTATGTAGTTCGGGTACACCACAGACACGATACAGACATATGTCTACAGTTGAGATGGCTCACTTTTCCCTAGACTGGCCAATAAGCAGTTGACACGATCGTTAAGGGTTGCAGTGGGTCATTTGACACCAGGTCAAGTAAGGGTACAGAAGATCATTTGGCTGGGACGCAGTAGCTTGGTCTGGAGAGAGCTGCGACTGTGGAGGCTGAGGGGTTGGCGGCTGGTCTCGTCCCATCCCACCCTCCAGCACACAGCTGCTCCTGTTCCGGAGATTTTTTATGGTATACGGCCGGGGTGACCTCCCTGCCTACGCTCCTCCTCTCTCTCTATCTCTCTCTCTCCCTCTCTCTCTCTCTTCTGCGCTGGTGATACATCACTTCAAGAAACTTTTTTCGTAAAACGTGAATCTGAAGATCTCAGATATTATGTTTCCCATTAGATAGAGTCTGTAGCATTTGAGTGACAGGAGAGAACTGCCTCTTTGTGGACCAGAAGGAAATTAGGAATCTGGTGGAAGTGCAACAGAAGCTGTTGTTGCCTAAGTTGTGGGAGACGATTACTGCTTGTTTGTGTGTTGATCAACGTCCCTGGTGCAGCCCAGACGGCAACCAGTCTGGCTGCCTACCACACTCAACACCGATGAAACACAAAATTATAGCAGACACTTCAGGACTAGAAACGTCAGAAGAAAGGACGTTCCGTCCCCAACACTGCTCAGACACCTGCAGCTGTAGCGAGATCCGGCCACGTTATCTGGAGGTGATTTAAAGACGTGCGAGGAGACAGCAGCCCGGCCCCGTACTGTGTGGGGAATTGGATTCATTGATCATAATTTTCACTTTCTCTTCATCCACCACACACACACACACCGCCCCATGCTCAACGTCGTCAGCCCAGCGGGGACCGACTAACCCGTTATTGTGGAGTGTTCTGTGATCCTGGCCAGGTGTGGGGTGTGGCCAGATGTGCATGTAGACAGGCGTATGTGAGGTTCGGTCACGTGACGGGTGTAGTGGGGTTGGGTCTGTGACGGGTGTAGTGGGTTTCGGTCACGTGACGGGTGTAGTATACGGGTGACGGAAGCAGCGTTGTTCACCTCTACGACCGACCGAGCAATTTCGCCGTCAGCCAACAACCCTGACTCCTGAGGACAATGCAATAATTGCTTCACTTTCTGCGACGTATTCGATGACGTTCTTTCCTTCAGGTTACTGTTGTCTGTGACGTCCCTGGACGACTCCTCTCCGCAGACGACGTCTTAGGGAACCATCATGAACGAAGGAATGAGAGGAGACAGACAATCAACCATGATACAGACCGTCATGAGGGTCATGTGCCTGGCTGCCACCTGACTGCCTCGATCAGATACTTATGACCGTTTCGTCGCAGTCTTATCTCTGTGTACCGTTAAGACATCTGAGACAATATTGAAGGTTTCTCCTTATTTTGTTTACAGTTGGGAGGGCGGGTCCACACTACAGACCTACGATACCATCGATCTTCATAGCCGTAAAACAATTTGATAACGAAGTGACTGTGTTGCCCATGTTACCACAGCTGTGTATCATACCAGCGTCATTACTTCTGTCCCTTGCTCCCTGAAGGGACGACGACCCTCTTTCTGGGTCCGTGGGCCCACCAGGTCCCACTTGTCATCTTCCACTACTTTACGCATGCTCTCACTGAGATGCCTTGCCCCTGTATATGGAGAGAAATAAAAACTCACAGTTCAAGTTCCCCATCTTGCATATCTTGTATGGTAAGTTACGTATGGTGTTGCAGTGTCGGTAATCGCTGGTCTTTTTTTCCCTTTTTTTAATGCTGGTCATTCTTCAGGGACTGAGAACATTGCCTCCAGCAGTGTACGCCAGCGGCTGTAGGAACAGTACTTGGGTTGCGTCCAAACCCCATAGATTTCTTTCCTCCTCCTCCCCCTCCACTTCCCTCTCTCCCTTGGCTTTGCTTTCCTACGTTTACGTCTGGTCTGGATGACGACTTATAGCCGTGACCGGAGTCTTCGACGCAGATAAGTCATCACTACGTGGACATGTCTCAGGTCATGTTAACTCTCTGGACTTCAGAGATTCGGATAAATAAGGTGAAGAGCCCCACACACATGTTGACCCGCTTACCACCATCACCAGAGGAACGCTCATGGTGGAGGCAAGCTGTGGCGGCAGAGACTGTGTGGTGAGCGAACACCCACCTGCTTCCGCTCTTCACAAGACGCCGATTCTAATATCTCCCGTTCCAATGGATCACATATTTCTTTACCGAGAGTTTATGGCCAATAACAGGAGACGTAGCGCCGCTTAGCGACAGTGTTAGGCTCGTTTTCGCTGCCTGAGCCGCAAGATAAACAGATGAATCGGGAAAACAGTTTTTATTCACATTGTGTGGTGGTGTGGGCGTTAGTCCTGCCTCCCCTGCCTTGTGGTCCACTTGGTGGCAGGCTGTCGTCTGGGAGTCAGCCAGGCCGGAAACCGCTGCACTCCCAGGGGAGGAGGACTGAGGACCTGCTACTGTGATGTGTCCCGGCAGCCCCCCCCCCTCCTTACCCCAGCTTCCAATCCCTTAGGGCTGCCACGCCCTGTCCCTAGCCCTCCGGCCCTGAGGGTCGCCACACCCAAGCCAGCCCTCCAGCCCTCCTCCGTCTGGACCTTAGAGAAAGGCTCAAGTTGGGCAACTCTGCCTGTAGCCACGACGTGCTGACGCCTTGTTGACATTCTTGACAAATACTTGAACATTCTTGGCTTCCACGGGAGTGTTCCGGTACACAGCCCTGGGCAACACAATCCTCGCAAGCAGCTTTACTTCACGAGGTGAGGCAGGGCGATCCTGCACGTCCCTCGCCCCGGGAAGACTTCTCCTCCTCAGTTCCCCACGGGTGCCTCGTCCGCGGTGCGCGGGTGATATCTAACGACATAACATGGAAACAGGAGCGTTGGGTCAGGCGACCCGCAGTAGGCCCGGGTTGAGTGTAGCCAGGCTGCAGTAGGACAACACTGCTACAGCGACTGTCACACGTGGGCATCAGCAGCAGCCGGTCGCCCGAGGCTGTAGATTGGAGCGTCATCTGAATGTGGGTTGACATGTTCTTTTCTTATCCTCCACCGGACACCGAAGGGTCTACAACCCATCAAGTTTCAGTTCATCTTCAATCTAATAAATACATTTAGTTATGTCTTCCTCTCTTACCCAGATCGTCGTTTCTACCACCATAGTTTCTTGCTCCTCCTACCCCCTCTCCCTCCCTCTCTGACCTGTCTTCCTCCTCCTCCTCACCTTTCTCAGCATCATCCTTATATCTTTCTCTTTTCCTGTCTCATTCCTCCCCATACCTTCCCCTCTGGGTACTCCACCATATCCACCAATCACCCTCCCACCCTCCGTGCCCTCCCGCCCAGGCCACACCGACTCACCCTGGACACTAAATGCAAAGTCTCTTGGAAATCACCAACGAATCCACATCGTTTTTGCGAAATATTAGATATAATTCCCTATATACATTTTTTCCCTATACAAAATCAATACTTACGTTTATTTAGTGATTTATTTTATTTTATTTCTTATTTTTTTCAGAACAAATGGTATTCCATGGACGTAGCGTGCCCCTCTTGCCCGCAGCTGCCGTCGGCCTTATTCCAGGCATCGATTGGAACTTTGACAAAGTGAAGATGGAGAAAGTTTTCCCTCTCACGCTGAGTTCAGGCGTTCCATTAGGGTTATCAACTTCTGATTTACAATTGTGTTTATGACCTTGTTATAACGTCTCCTTACTCTCGTGCTTATCTTTCTTTCTGTTTTCTGGGACGTTAATAAAGATTATACACTCTGTCTGGATAATCAAATCAACATCCTTGATTCCTTAATGAACTAACATCTCAGATATCAAGACCACCCAGGGACGAGGCCTACAGACCTCCTACTTTTTAATCACTTCTGGAATCATTAGATTGGGAAATTTTGATGAGTGGGAAAAAGTATATCCGACATTTACTACGAACGACCAGTCGCAGAGCCTCGTCCATGTGTGTGTGTGTGTGACGTAGATAGAACAACTACAGCAGATGGAAGAGGAAGTAAACTAGAAAGCATATTCAATACTGAAGGAGGTAAAATGTCATTTCACACGAGAGGTGGACGAGGGTAAAGGCCCTCCGCCCGCCTCTCGCACTCCTCTTGCCAAGTCCTTCTCTTCGATTTCTGATGTGAGTGCTTGTTGTCACCCACACTGGCACACCCGCTGTGGAAAGTGCCTCTTTTGAACTTAGTATTAAGTTCCTTGAGCACGGTGGTACGATCCCTGAGCATGACGGTACTATCCTTGAGGACGACGGTACGATCCTTGAGCACGGCGGTACGCCCTTTGAACGCAAGGGTACGACCCCTGCATGTGACGACCAGGCCAGCATAGTGAAGGGTCGTATCGTCGTGTTCAAGAGCTTAACATGGCGGGGACGAGAACGCCTGATATTGACTCGCTCCTGTAGCCAGGACCCCTCGCTGCTGGCCCCTCCGCTGGTGCCTGGTGCTGTTGTACTGGTACTGGTCTAAGTGACCAAGTGCTGTTTTGCGGTTTATTTGACCTGGTACTTTTGCTCTGAATTTTGTGGCCTGGTACTATTGTACTGGTTTATGTGGCCTGATACTTTCAGTGGTTTATGTGGCCTGATTTAGTCATAGTGGTTTATGTAGCCTGGTACTGTTGTACTGGTTTGTGGAGCGTTACGTTATTGCTTCGGTTACTGGAGTTTGTTTCGCTGATGCGTTAAGGTGGAGCTTACTGTGTTAGCCTCTGGAACCTTCTGATGTGATTGCTTACGAGAATCTCTGTTCCTCTTTTGGTAAGCTGCGGTTTGTGTTGCACTGGCGTCCAATGAATATTTGTGCTGGGTAGTAACGGCGAGAGATGTGTGTCAGCTTAATGGGCCGCTCGGCAGGCTGGATAGTAGGGGGCAAGACAGTGGTGGTCGTCAAAGTCGTAGTCGTATTGGTGGTCGTGGTGGTGATGGCACAGGTCTTGACGTTACTGATGGATGGGTGAACGTAGCATTGGTGGTCGTGGAGGAGTGGAATGAAGGAAGGAAGGAAGGAGGCAGGTGTTGCGTGAGTAGATGGCTCCAGCAGTAGTGGATGGGCTGGTGGGTGTGACACTGATAAGGGGGGAAGGGGGTTAGGAGGAAATGAAAATTGGAAGGTTTGTGAGCTGGAATAGGAAGGGAGGTGGAGAGTAGGAGCCCCGGTCTGCGTGGCTGAGCAGGCGGCATGGGAAGGGAGTGACGCAGGAGAAAGAAGGGGAAGGAGAGAGAGTGGAAGAAGAAAGCGGGTGATCCACGAGTGAGAGATCAAATACCTGGTGAGACGGGGGAGGGGGTACCCTACCAGACGGTGGAGACTGTAGGGGGTACCTTGCCAAGTTATGGGGATGAAGGGGTACCGCAGAACCAGACAGGCTAGTTAACAGAGTTAAACCTTGTACGACTAGTAAGGGTGACAAACGCCAAGTGTTGGCGTCCAGTAAAGATCAGGTGACATTCCACCACTTTATGCGTGAGGAGTCATTGTCAGCGTGTTAGATGACCTGCCTCTAACTTGTAAACCAGAATTTGGTGAGGATTCCGTACATGAGAATGGAAGGGTCGGGTTTGCTGCGTGTGTCATAGATAACACACAAGGTGGACACATCCTAGCCACCAGTGGACGTCTCAACAACTGACCAGCAAAACCAAGTAAGATACTGGCGAGGCTATTTCATTATCAAGGACAGAAAGGAGTACAATCTCGTCGGGACCCTCTCGCTCCGGAGGGTTCCAGCATTCCTCTGCTGAGTGGAGTGCAGCCATGAAGTTGCATGAACCCTATAGAAAGGGTCCTGGGGTTGTATTATGAATGTAGATGGATACGTACTTAGATTTAGATATTAGAGAGAGTAATGGAGAAATACTCTATACAAGAGTGATATCACCGGAGGCTGCGTGACGTGGTACAGCAAGTGACACGTGCACGTCAGGAGGGCGGGAGGTCCTGGGACGGAATTAGTTCCTCCCCCTGCCGTAGCGGCCAGGCCTCAGATGTAGCGGCATCCAGCTGACGGCTGCTTGGTGCCACACGCCAGGTCACTTTCCCTTGTCTTATTAGCTTCTTGAATACTAACGTCAGAAAGTTGTAGATTGAAGTGTCAGGGTCAGTGTCAGAGTCAGGGTCAGTGCTAGGGCCAATGTCAGGGTCAGTACTAGGGCCAATGTCAGGGGCAGTCCCTTGGTCAGTGACAGGACCGAAATCAGGGTCAGTGCCAGGATGAGTGGCAGTGTCACGGCCAGTGCTTGAGCTAGTACCACAGTGCCAGCCTCGCCTCCCTCATGACCAGGGATGGTGAGTCATCCGGCGGACCCCCGGGCGCTGCCCACCAGCGTCGGGGTCCTGGTGGTGCGCCCTCTTCCTCCCCCCCTCCCCACCCTCAGAGGGATACAACACTACTGACGCTACGGGAAGTAACGTGTGAGAAGTGAACCCACCACGACACCCGTGTTCGTGTCAACCTCTACACGACCACTCCAGTAGCATCTCTACCACCCTCCATCCTCCTGCATTCAGTGTGCTCCGACAGGCTCCATTAATGTGGCCATGGTGGTGGTGGTGCAGGGATGGGGACTGAAGGAGGGGAGAAGAATGTACACACGTGGGGGTCGTTTAGGGTAGCGTGTCATGGGGAGAGGCGAAAGGTTGAAGCCTGGCTGTGATGCCACGCGGGGAAGGCCACAGGAGGGACCTCTCCGTACAGCAGCAGTGGAGTTAGAGGATAGTGAGGCAAAGACGCTATGGGCGATGGGTAGTGATGGCAGAGAGGTGAGGCTGAGGATACCACAGTAGCAAAGATGTCCGACAGAAGAAGGTTGAAGGCGTTGTAGGAATGCAGTAGTTAGAGGAAAATAATGTTTGTGAGGGTGGAGACCTGGATACTAGGGAGGGCTGACCATACCAGTTGAGGAGGTGTGACAAAAGAGTTGGTCATGGTTCTGTAACGCAGAATGGGGTGTCATATGAGTGAGATGAGGATAGTGAGGTGCTACAGGAGTAAGGTAAGAATGAGTACCATGAGGGTCGGGTGAGGGAATAGTAGGGGAGGTAACACATGCGATGGTTGTGGGGTGTTTTGTCCTCCATAAACATGGTATGGAATATCATAGAACTAGGCAACTGGAGTAGAGTTCGAGGTACCAGAGGAATGGGACAGGCCTAACATAGGACTGTTACAGGATAGCAATACGAAATGGCAATGAGGTGTCATGTGAGTTAGGTACAACATGAAGCCAAAGAAACTGCAGGAGATGGCTTAGGAAGCGTTAGAACGTGCCGCAGGGTCAAGTTCCTGCTGGGGAATTGAGTGGCCCGCAGGACGTGGCCCTGAGGTCCCTAAGGGATGATGGTAAGGAAAAAGGGTTCTGGTCTGAGATCCCTCATTCTCAACTTTTGACTCACGCGTGTGTGACATTGGTTAAGGAAATTATATCCAAGCGTCAGGAGCGTCGCTAGTGTAAGTTGCTGCAGAATATGGTATACGTGGCAGCGCCTTGGAGAACGTGGGTGTAAACAGTACTACCTGGTTGTGCATTTGAGTAAATAGGCTATCCAGATAACAGAAGACCAGATGGGCAACGACGTTATCCCCTAAACGACAGTACCACTATCCTGCATTCCTAATCTGTGTGGAAGACGACTAGATGGTAACATATAATCACACATATCTAAAACATGTACAGTGTGTGTTTTCTACCTACGGGGGGAGTGTGAGAGATTGCGAATTACATGAAGTAAACGAACCTAGGGACAAAGCCTAGCCATCCACTCGGTTTGAAGTGCAGGTCTGTGAGGTGGCCAGTGTACACGGGTAATATTGGTGGGGGAGGTTGGCAGTGTCCATAGGTGGGTGAGGTGAGAGGTTTACGTGATGGTAGTGTAGGCGAGAGATATGGACAATGTAGATGGGTAGTGTGCGTAGATGCGGTGGGGCAATGAAGGTGGGTTGGGTGGGCATGGAGAGCCAGGGGCGGACGGGTGACCAACATGGCGGGCGTCGGGCGCGACCATAAGCAACTCCTCACCCGCCCTGTCTAGCCCAGCCACTATTTGCTTGTCTCACAAACTCGCTAAGACAACCTGGCGGACTATATACACGTCTATTTTCATAATATTAGCGGTAACACATCGGGTAGAAATGTATATATCCACGAGTAGGGGGATTGGCAACTTTTACGGTTTTATTATGGGTACTCTAGATTGTTCTGAACGATAACACAAGTTGCTAGACTCTTCATATCGTATAATTCGCATGTGTCTTTGTATGATAGTATGTTGCTTCTGCTTAACTAATCGTATGGGTAGACTACTTTTGTTATCTTCGATTACTTTTATGTATAGATTATATGGTGATCTGTGAGAAGCGTTCATGTTTCTGCTGTACAGAGGAAAAGCCAATATTGTATGTACCTTAACTATTTAGTTACATCAACTGCAAATATTGTTAACATATTTGTCATGGATTTTACTTTTTCAAATGGCTGCTTTGAGTTTCTTAAATACATGATACAACCACGTTCATTGTTTTTACGTAAACATGTACAACACTCTTCTGACATTACTGGACATTACTGGAGTATCAGCGTCGGGCTGACAACAGTAAATAAAACTTGTATTGTAAGGTGTGTGTGTTTGTGTGTGTGTGTGATGACTCATCGACATCATCTCTATATGGTGTTCCTGAACCCCCCCCCCCCCTCCTCGCCCTCATCAGACCATCCAGTCTTGTGTTGCATCTCTCATGTATATAATGTGTAATTACTACTGATGATCAATTTGTGATTACCATTTGTGTTACAAGGAATGTTTTACACTTGTGTTGCCTCGACTCTTAACTTTTTGTTACTAATGTTTGTGTTGCTACCTGAATTGGCTAAATGAAAATAGTTTTAAAACATCTAATGCTGGACTAACAAAACTTTTCCTACTTGATGGTATGGTAGATAGTTTCTCGCTTAGATGGTCGGGTAGAGAGTTTCCTATTTGGATGGTATAGTAGTCAGTTTCCCACATAACACCATAATTAAATCTCTTTTTACGTTTGTTGCAAAATGAACGTTACTAGTTACTGAAACGTTAACCCTAATTAAGTACATTTACTTCATGCTTTTTCTCTGCCCAATAATTTTATGTATCGTTTTTAAGTTTTTCTATTAGAAAATTATGTAACAATTTTTCTGAATAAAATATATTATTATTATTATTATTATTATTATTATTATTATA
>JAYMFT010077702.1:0-14393 GCA_038088735.1 Panulirus argus
GGGGGATGGGTTTTTCTTCGTCTGTTTCCTGGCGCTACCTCGCTGACGCGGGAAACAGCGATCAAGTATAATAATATAAATAATAAATAAAATATATATATATATATATATATATACACACACACACACACACACACACACACACACACACACACACACTATCCCTGGGGATAGGGGAGAAAGAATACTTCCCACGAAGTTCCTGTATGTCGTAAAAGGCGATTAAAAGAGGACGGAGCAGGGGGCTAGAATTCCTCCCCTCTGGTTTTTTCTTTTCAAAAAGAAGGAACAGAGAAGGGGAACAAGTGAGGAATATATATATATATATATATACAGTATTAAACTGCTTTCAGGAATAACTATGGAACAGACTGAAGGGCTTGGCTGTGGATTAGTAGGCTCTGGTTACATTGTACACAACATCTTAAGAGCAGCTCTGTAAATGAGGCCATTGTTCATTTTTTTCCAGTTGCCTTGTGAAGGCAAGAAGAACAGTTAGGTAAAGAAAAAGAAAAAAGTGCAATTAGAAAATAGGATATTTGACATTGAAATGGCCTAACTTCTTTCCTGCTGATTCAGTTTCATGTTTCCAAGAAAACAGTTAAGCAGTATTAAAGCAGTATTTTTCATGGACCTCCGTGGTGTATCGGTTAGTGTCTCTGACCATGATGCATTCACGAGCCACCCAGGGTCGAGCACTTAGGTTCGAATCCTGGTTGCGGCAGTTGGTCCACAGTCAACCCAGCTGTTCATCCACCCCTAGGGCTTGGTCGATATAATGGGTACCTGGCTCAGGCTAGGATATATATATATGTATATATATAGCGTTAATGGGATGGCCTTGATTAGGGCCGTAGCTGCCCGTGCCATCTCAGCTAAAAGAGAGAGAGAGAGAGAGAGAGAGAGAGAGGATGTAAATGCATGAGCGTTTATGTGATAAGGTTTTACTGTGGATGAGAACAGCTGTGACACCATATAAGAAATTACATTAAGTGATAGTGAACATTTTGAACATTATATGATGTAGTAAACTGATAGAATGCTATAAGAAGCATATGTCTTGCACTTCATTATCAGTTTAACCATTTCATTTTGCTGAGCCACTTAACTTGCATAAGTACTTCCTGCCCCAGGAGTCATTGCAGTGATTATGAAAATGCCAGCATTCAAGAAGCTGATCACCATCTCCAGCTCCATGGTAGTTTAATAACTGTAGTGGTGTGTGATGTGCAACAGTAAGAGACTTTGGGTTGAGTAATATGAATTTTCATCTCAGCAAATCAGACTGGGAAGAGATCATTAAGAAGGTTATAAGTACAAAATAGGATGAGAGCTAGAGAAACAAAAGCTTAGTTTTAAACATAAGAATTTAATGTGAGAGATTAGGCCAAATAATATTGGACATACACTAAAGAAAAAAAAAAGGAAAATAGAAAATACCTCGCAACAGAAAACTGGATGAATAAAGGAATAAGAGGAGTATTGCAATGAAAGAAGCAAGAACACAAGAATTGGATGAAAAGATAAAGAATGCAGATGTAGAAATATTTAAATTCCTTGGAAGAATGAAAATTATACAAAATAGTTGATTGATAAGTATATTATATACAGCTATTATCTTATAAATTTACTTAGAGGAATGTGGATAAATAAATATATCCAGTCAGAATTAATGTAGGATATTAGCAGCAGCAGAGCTACATACAAGAATGTTGCTCATAACTAATTTAACTATGAGAAAGATACATTAGGGGCTTCAAATTTTAGGATACATGGACTGTGCCATGCAGTATAATTAATAAAGATGTTTATTCCTCAGTGCAATTGGTGAAAAATATTGAAATAAGAATTAAAGGGAAAAATTAGTTACTTGAGTCTGATCTGATGCAAATGATGCCATAGAATATTGCAATGAAAATTTTAAAGAAAGAAAATATATTAGTTCCATAGATCTGGAAGTTTTTATGGGGATAATGATATTGGAAATGTTTAAGATTTTATGAATTAGTGACAAGATATTCCACATTTAATCTTACACCAATTTTTCTTCTCAGCTTATTCAACTCATTTTCCTTTCCTTCCTCACTCTGATTCTAAGTCTATTTTCTTTTACAGAACACATTTTTTCACATAACTTCGATTTGTGCAAAAGAATGGTATGAGAAAACAGTAACTTGGTTAAATTCAGCAGTCAGAACATAATTTGTATCTCTATATTGTCTTTTTAATGCTAACTGTTATACAAGGAGTGACATGCTGTCAATTGACTGAACCAGGGCATATAAAGGAAGTGGGGCAAACCATGGAAATGTCTTTGGGGCCTGGTTGTGGATAGGGGGGGTGTGGTTTCTCTGCATTATATGACAGCTAAAGATTGGATGGAAGCAAATAAAGCCTTTCTATTTTCTGTTTGTGGCACTACCTTGCCAGTTTCGGGATTTGCTGAAAATATGAAAGAAAGTTTGTTTCCTATTATTTTTAGGGGACTGTGATTTCAGTGCATTAAACAACAACTGAAGAACACACGAAAGCAAATAAGGCTTTTTTTCTTTGATCGTGGCACTACCTTGCCAATTTCGGGAATTCCCTAAAAAGGATGAGAAAGAAAGTTTGTTTTTTATATTTTTGATTACTGAATACTGCAAAACTTTATTGGTTCAGAATTTATTTTTTTTACAGGCAACTGTTCCATATCTACAGGAGCCTCATTCCCCCAAGTTTAGGGTGGCTCTTCTTCCATCTCCCTTCTTACTCAGAGTAGAATTAGAAGGCCTCATCCTATAAAGGTTCCTGCTATCTCCTTTCTTCAGACATCCATTTCCATCCACTGCAGTGTTGCATCCATCTTTCTGTTCTACATATACTATTTTGGCCAATTTTGTTAGCTGACTGTGTGTCTCCCAAACTTATGGCCTGAACCTGCATCATTTGTATGACTGCTGCTTCCCATAGCTTATATGATAAGGGCAGGCAGCTACATTAAGATTGACTACTATGACACCCCTTCCTCTCCTTGCACAGTGAAGCTTTGGTACTCCTGTTTGTCTTTCCTCCTACATTATTTCCACTTTTTAAGAATTTGTTCTGCAGACACCATAGGATCTCAATTAGTACGTACTGCATTCTTTGTTATATGTCTCAGGAGCTCAGTTAATTATTACTGCATTCTTTGTTTTATTGCAAGAGGTCACAGTGGTGCACATGATCTAGTATTTGTTATGTGTATTATCTTTAAATTGAGTTCACCAGTTATAGAAACTTTTACCATGGCCACCCCCATGAGGGTAGTTCCTGGAGGGAATGGGGGTCAAAGATATAGATTGTTATTTATTTATTTATTATACTTGATCACTATTTCCTGCATGAGCGAGGTAGCACCAGGAAACAGACGAAGGAAGACCCATCCACTCTCATACACACATATATACTTACATGCACATATATGCACAGTGCATACATATACATAACAACGAACACATATATACATGCATATACACATGTACATATTCATACTTGCTCACCTCCATCCATTCCTGTTTCCACCCTGCCCCACATCATTAGGGCATGCTTTTGTCCTGCCATGGTGGCTACAACAAAGAAAATGTTGCTGAATTTTGTTCTTAAGTGGTCATTGGTTTGCTGAGTGAAAGTAAACTAATATACTGAAGGCAGGTTACTAATGAAGATATGAAATGTATAAGCCGTATAAATATGTAGTCCCATTAAATTCTTGCCATTAATATATGTGAAAATAACCAGTAGGTTTGTCACTGATGACAGTCATGATTACATCAAAACAGTTTGTTAAGAGAGGCTTGCTTAAGGTTTTTCAACTCGTGTTTAGAAGCAAAATCTTAATTTTTGATTTGTAGCCTGCATAATAGATATGCCACATACTGTTACAGAAAATAATTATAGCCTGCCAATCTTAGTAATCCGAAGTTGTTAAAGTATAGTTGGAACTTTTTCAAGAGCCTGCTGTAAGTCTTAGTTGAACAAAATATTTTATACATGGTTGTTGCTAATGAACTTATAAAAAATTTTTTTCTTTGGTTTAAAAAGATTTTAGCAAGCATTTTGTAAAGAAAATAAGTTTCGTTTTTGTGTCAGTGTTGTAGCAGATGCAAGTTTGCATCATCTGCATCCATAGCCTGAGCGATGAGTTCCCTCAGATAACGTGCAGAGTACCAGCATGAAGGATATGCCTTCTGGCAAGACTCTGAAGATTTTACAGTTGTACCAGTGTCGGCTGCCAGGACGTACCGCTCTGCCCAGTCTGGGACTGGCTGCTCCTCAGCAAAGTATGGTCTGTTGGCAGATGGATGGAGATGAACAAATGAGTTTACCAGAAATATATCAAAATTATTATTTTCCTTTTGCATTAAGTTCTCATCATGCTGAGATGTACTCTAGCTTACTGAATGTAAGATACTTTTTTATATGTACCTTTTTAAAAAACTTAAGGAGTAAGTAATTTTTCTTTTATTTCACTGTTACAATTCTGAAAATGTAATCAGTAGTAAAACAGCTAAGATGTGATATTTATTTAAGTGGGTCTCAAGATGATTTTATCATACAGGCCTATGGCGAACTAATAACCATATTTTTACTCTAGGTTGCTTGTCAGTAATATTGCTTACCCTTGCATAATTCCTGCCATCTTGTTTAACTCAGCACGTTGGTACAACCTTTAGGTATGATGGGATGACCTGACCTAACCTTCAAGGCATTGGTCATACATTACGGCATCATACCCAAGAGTCATACTGTTATTCTCAAGGGTCATATTGTCAATTACAGCATCAAGATTCATGAAAATACAGTCTTTGCTCCATACTGTGGTCAGTGTACCTGAAGGCCTTCCTGAAGGCTGCCTCTGTTGCAGAGAGTAGGTCATCATGTTCAGCATGAATGGCACAGAACACAAGGGGCAAACACTGCATGGGGTCATGACGGGTCGCACTTTGGAAGTCATCCTTCAGTTCATAGTACTTCTGGTGCATGCTGCGGCCTCCCCTCAGCACTGTTACTGTTGGGATAAAGATACATGTTCCTTAGGTGTTGTGATAAATACATATTTAGAAATAGTAAACTGAAGTGTGGCAGACAAGCTTTTTGCTCCTCTAGGCAATGTGTGGCATGATATAGATGTCAAATGTCATGTTAAATCTTTCACTGCAATGTGTCACTGGCATTCTTACATCATATGCATACAGCAATGTTACACGTCAAACATCCTAATGCCAGTGTCAGAGAGATGGAAGAGGAGAGAATCTTGATAACATTAAGATGTGTTGCTTACTGCATAATCACTAATATATGTATTACTACTAGTACAGGATGACTCGCATGATGTTACATGTAATGAGTGGATCAAGATGAATATCTTCACTCTTACTAGTGGTTACCCAGGCTAGTTTTAACTATTTCCATTATGAATGGACGATGGCTTAAGGGTTGTCACGAGAACATTCCTATGGCCTTTAATGGGCAAGAGTAACTTTAGGCACGGATTATGTCTGTCATCACGCTCATGTTTATATTTAACATGATGAAAAGATGTCCAGTTTCATGTCTGAGAATGATATGCTTAACATTACAGATATGAAATAAACCATCTGGATGATTTGCATAATGAAGAAAGAAAACATGAATGGGTTATAATTTTGACTTTTGTGAAACGCAGATGATTATTCACCGCTTAAAATTTTATCAGTAATTGAGGTAACTATTCCCATACAGTAGTTATTAATGGCTCACAAGAACCCATAGGGTTGTATCGTTGATAGTGACCAACAATAGGAGAAAACATTGGCACCTCTTATATCACCCTTATTTGTTATAATTCTGGTTGCTTTCCTTCCTGGCCTGAGTATCTTGAAAACAAATACATTTGTGTGGCAATTGATCATGTTGCATGGACAGGTAGTCCCTACTTGAAGTCAGCGGCAAGTCTCCAAAAGATCATACAGTTGTAAAAGGCAACACCCCATCAGTCAAGGAAGAGGAAGAATATGCTGCTTGCCTGTTTCTCATAAGTATTTGTTTTCCGATATTATTCAGTGACTTGATTGCGATATTAACAATGAGTACCTCCAGTTAGTTTTAAGACCAAAGCAGGCCACAGTCCTCACATCCATGAAACTGACAAATGTGGCCTTGCATTCTTTACTTTGTTAAGGAGTGGAGGGTGAAGATGTCACAGGGCTGACCAGAGCTTGGATAAAGCTTTTTCACCAGTAAGACTGTATGAGTGGCCAGTTAGTTGGAGTGTGGCAAGGATTTGGTCCAGCCTGAACAGCTAGTGAGTTAACCATCTCGGAAGTCACAACTGCTTATGTGGGTAAAATACTCTTGAAGATGCCATAAAGCTGGTAACAGTACTCTCCCTTTAAGGTTATATGTCCTAATCTCTGTTCACATTAACAGTTTTGTTAACAACATTATTCATGTCATCGATTAGTTTCTACAGTGACAGTTTATGTCTTCAGTTAACTGTCATGATAATGTTGTCAGTTGCTGTAACAACCTTACTTGTGTCACTGTTACTATTTTGTGTCAGGAGTTAACCATTTTCATGGTAACTGCTTCACATGATAAAGGAATATTTTTTGGCAATTAATATCATGATGCCAATGTTCATTATTCGTGTCAGTAATGGTGATGGTTGCCACTACAGAGTTATACCGTTAACAGATGGCTGTCTCACGCCAGTGTTTGTGTCATGTGTATGCAGGCTGTTAACAGGACACATTCTGCTTGTAGTAGATTGTGAAAATTTGACATGCTACACACATCGAAGAAACTTACAAATGAAAGACCTGACAATGTTACAGTCAAGAACTGAAGACGTGTCATTTTTCTCGTGACACAAAACTTAAATTTACTTACCTGAAGGCTGAGCTGACCGAACTTCTCTGCCCTCATCCTTGTCCATGGTCTTGGCCAGGTTAATAGTGTCGACAGTCACAGCATTTAGAGCCTGAGATTTTGCAAAGGACAAAGGGTTCGTAAGGCCGAGGGCATTTAAAGCCTGGGAAGACAGAAATGACGTTATTAACCTGATTCCATAAAGGATGATATCTCTCTTCAGCTCCCACAGCTTCTCAATGATGCTCTCTATTATCCTGTAAATTATTGTTGCAATGCCTTGTATTACAAACCATACAACATTAATGATCCCTGAAATGACCAAGGATCCTCCCTCAATCAGCACTGTCGACCAGACCCTCCTTAAAACTGGTTGTATGCCAAGGAAGTTGTGGGTTAGTGCATTGTAGACTATTCCAGTGCTGCCTCCAACAAAGAGTTCACTCAGAGGCTTGATCACACCGTTGGTGATTGCATGGTTCAGCTGATCGTATAGGTGGTCCCAGACGAAGGCATCAACCATAGTGGCCAGCGTCAGCACCAGCACAGCTACCAGCACCGCCCTCACTCTCATCACCATGCTGACTACGCATACACCCACTGGCCAGTAACGAGGTAGATGACATGCAGCGCAGATGCAAAATTTTTGATGGATTTCACATGTTTATTCATTGATGCCTTTATCTGATCAGGAATGTCGCAATAATCTTGCCCTTCTTTTTTCCATATCTGTCCTGTAAGGGATATTATAATATTCAAACTCCATCTTGAATATATTCTTGAAAAAGTAACATTTTGATATATTAAGATGTATGTTAATCAAACCACACAAGGTCTACTTCACGCATGCAGTAGGAAGATAACAAAATTAGTAAACATCTACTTGCAATTAATCACCCCAACCACTGGGAACATCATTTATCAGTAAATGGTCTAAGATATTTGCATTTAGAGTGGCCTTTTAACCCCCTCATCTTGTTATATACCTAATTTATTTTGTCTTTAAAATTTTTATCTTGAATATATTTAATGCGATAAACCATCAGTCCTCATCAACGCTGTCATTACCATTATTAGTAACGGATGTTTCTAAACATGAGTATGCGAGACTAAATCTTACTCACCTCTGGAAAGATCTTAACATTATCATTTCGCAATATTTTATTGTCCTACTTACAAAAATAGAGAAGGAATGAAAATAATTATGTCACTAACATGAAATAATTGTAATAAAAGTAATTCTTTGTATCTGTGAGGACGTCTGAGAAATCGTGAATAGTGCATTTTGAAAAACTTAAGTCACGAAATATTGTGTTGCGTTGTTACTGTATACTTGAGAAGAATTATACTACTGGTTTTCTACTATGAGCTTTGAGCGATGTAATGGTAATCTACATGAGCAGTATAAGAGGAGCGTTAGACAAGACAAGAATATTAGCAAGAAACTGATGAATGCTGAGTTAGGAGTCATATTCAGTGAAACATATATATATATATATATATATGTATATGTATATGTATATGTCATTTTTATTATTCATACTTGATTGCTGTTTCCCATGTAGCGAGGTAGCGCCAGGAAACAGACGAAGAAAGATCCATTCACTCACATACACACATATATACATATATGCACAATAAATACATATACATACCAACATATACATATATACATACATATACATACACATGTAAATATTCATACTTGCTCGCCTCCATCCATTCCTAACGCCACCCCGCCCTACAGGAAATAGCATCGCCACCCAGCGTCACAGTTTGGGGTCTTGTGGAAACTATATAATGCTTATTTATGAGGAACAGTTTAATGTGTGATGATCTGTGCAGCAACACTGTCCAGTGATGGTCAAAGTACGGTTATATTAGCTTTGGTCTGATGCGTACATGTTGATGTGGGTGCCTGTGAAACTAGTTTTAGCCACGAGCTTAAAAAGTATTCGGATGATAAACTTTAGGCTGATGGGACTCGTACTGGTAAAGGTGTGGTCGAAACCTTGGCCGGTTCTTTCCTTATCCAAAGGATCGTATGGACAAGGGGAAACGGAACGAATCATACGTGTGGAATGTTAGATGTCGAGATTATGACATATCGCGTGTCAGTGGTACATTACCTCACTGATGATACAACTAAACGAACGAAGGTTAAGAGAGAGAACCTGACCGTCGTCTGTCTTTTGTCGTAATGTTTCTTTGTCCATTAGCGCCCGTATTCGTCTGTGCTTGACTGTTTCTTTCTTTGACTCAGACTTCTGTTGCTCGTTTTGGTTTCTTCTGTTGAAGTGCTCTGACTTCCTTGAGACATCACGTTTTGTGTGCTGGCTGACTGGGTATCTTGTAGATGCCTGAGTGCTTGCTAACCTTCTGATGGGTGTCGTGAGTGCTTGCTATCTTGCCAAATAGATGTCTGAGGGCTTGTTAGGTTTTTCTTGAGTGCTTACTAGCTCTAAGATGGTTATCTTCAGTGCCTGATTGCTCTTTGATGCATTTCTGAGTGCTTGCTTCCTAGGCCTTTGGTGGTGGCAAGCCGGACTCCTCATTCACAACTCTGCCTCAGCCGTCACTATCCAGCTTCACCCTCACTCGTTATCACCCAGCTTCACCCGTCACCACCAAGCTTCACCCGTCATTCGCCTGTCGTCAAAGGAGTTTCATCTTCGCTCCGATCGATCGTGGAATGTCTGGCCCATTACCAGAGTTATTCCTGTCCATCATCCATCTAATTACTAATAATGCCGGGGTGGATAGCACTACCCCGGTGCTGATGGCTAATACCGGGAAATATATAACATCATCCCGGTGCAGAGAATGAGAACCGGGGAAGATAACGCTACCAAGGTGCTGATGGCCAGTTTCAAGGAAGATAACACCGTCTTGCTCAACGTTCCGAAAGCACAGATGCTTGACCTAATTCCTTTTATTATAACTCCCGCCATAGAGAGGGAGATATATTGTTTTTGCTATGATTCTTCTTTCTACTTTTCTTTCCCATTATCAACAACACGGCGCCATTCCTTCATCATTTATTCTGGACCGATTAACTCGAGACTTGGTTATTAACTTGGTTCAGTTCTCTCAGGCCTCTTTTTACCATCACTGATTTGGTTATTTTAGGCGATTTGATTAGGTCAAGTGACAAACTGACCAAAAGACGTTTATTTTTAGGAAATTGATATTTACATCCTCTGTTATTTAAGACAAAACACCAAGCACAGTGTACATTATAAAGTCTCCACAGACGTCGGCTACATGTCCTTCCTACCACCCGCGTGTGGGGAAAGTGACTAAAATGTGGAAGATTTATAGCATGTCAACATGGGGTGGAGCCGAATGCCTGTGAATTGATAACTAAGGGTCTAGTGAGTACTGAACTCCAGCTTCGAGCTGGGGTCACTGCCCTATCAGTGATGATTCGTATAACTCTTTTTTCTTTCTTTCGCAGTGATTGTGTATTGGTTTGTGTTAAGATAGGTGTTGTGGGGATTATAGTGTTCAACGTATGTACAGTTAGGTTTTGGCCAAGTCCTTAGCAGTGATCATAGATTTGGTTCCTGACACCGTCTTTGGCATAATACGTACTTAATGGTTGTATTAAAGACCACATAAAGCTATACGAACGTATCTAATGATACTATATAGATAGTTTCACAGATTGGAGGTTCGCGTATGCACCTAAGGACAGACAGACAAACAGATAAACACGTACATACATATAGCTGTGCACGTATATGTATGTGAAATGGCGAAGCAAGAGGCAAGCATAGAGCGAAGTGGGTATAAGTTCATCGACATAGGAGGGTGACAGGTGAGCCCAAGTAACCAGTTGGAAGTAGAAAAACGTCCGGAAGAGAAACGAATGTACGTGGAGGACAGTGATGGATAACTGTAAAGAAAGTGAAGTAGTAATGTTAGGGGCGAGTTGGGTGACCTTTTGTGTATCTGTATCGAGCACCTCCTTAAGGGGAGCTGGCCAGTCCAGGTGGTATTGACCTGTGGTGGCAGGTGGCACGCCACCTGCCCAGGAACCACCTGCCTGGCTCCCTTCCTCCTGTGTCCCCAGCTGGAGAGCTCAGACAGATTTGAACCTTAATTTTCCCTTGTCCCAAGCGGAGGTTAAAGACAACAAAACGATGTCTCTGTCCCGACGAACCGTTGATATATTTACAGCACCAATTGGGTTAAAATTTTCATGCGTAATAGTGCACATGATGAGGAATATATGATAATTATAATTATACTAGGAATATATGATGATTATAATTATACGTAATTAAACGAAATTAGCGTCAAGTAAAAGTACTCTAAACGAGTTTAAAGTAATGCACGGCTCTCGGGTGTGTGATTACTACGTCAAAACAGTTAGTTGCTGTTGATATTAGAATGGCCAAGTCTAGGTCTGCCCTGCGAGGACTCTAGTGCTACCCTGGTCTATCTTGGAAACGAAGTAGGTGAGCGAGTGTAGGATTCAGGCAGCCTGGGTTATGTACAAGTTCTTATTTATCGTAATGGGGGATAGCGTTTGTTACAAACTGCCAGTTATCAGTAATTATGCGTTAATTGCAGATGATTCGCAATGATGAATAAATACGCAATTAGATACACGTATCTTGAGGACAATGTGAATATTACTGTACATAAAAGCATTTTTCTACACGGGTAAAAAAGTTACAGAAAACTTTGCTTAGTATCGGCTTTCAGGGATGTATGCATGAGTTCAGATTTAACTGGGACTTTCGGGTATGTTTTCAGTTTTAAGTTCCTTAAGCAAATGGGAAGTCCAGCAACAGGTACACCGGGAAACTCAGTCCCTTGAGCACGTCCTTTCCGCACGACCTTACAACCCTTTAGTGTGACGGCAAGACCTTTGACCTGATCCTTAAGGGGTTGAAATAAGGTCTCTGAAGCAGACTGTAATATTCCTTACACAGTGTGGCGACGTCCATGGGTCATCCGTGGAGTTCCTGCACAACAAGAGGAGCTGAGAGGCCCTAGTGCATGAGGTAATATCTTGTGGGTGAATATTACAGGCGAAGAGAATGGTCTTTGATTACAGGTTGCCTTAATTTGTCTGTGAGATATTCTCCCTGATATGATACCCAGTTAATTTCATTAAAGATTTAAGGATTCTAATCCAGTCTTTGTATCGTGCCAACTTTATTTCTTATATAGATTATATTTCTTCTTCCTAATCCGCCCCATCTTCTGTTGCACAGTCTACGTCTTGTCTCATTACAACTTTGTAAAGTTAGATTTGAACAGGGGTTTCCAAGTTGGGCAGACGCAGCCTACTTATGTTTAACGTTACAAAGATGTGATTTCTTCCCATTTCTCGTTCTAAAACCACTCACAGTTTTCACCTCTCCTTCCTTGGTTCTGTAATTCCAACACGCATCACAATAAACACGTCTGGTATCCCAAAAATATCTCTTCTGTTTTGGTAACCCCACATTACTCAGGGTTGAGTCTGCCTGTAAAGAAAATGAGATTTCCCTTTTAAATGCCATAAATTCTTTTCTCATAAGTTGCTTTGATTACACAATGGGCTGATTCGTCCTTGTATGGAGTACTTCTTTAACATCTGTTGTGGTTCTCGCTCCACATACTTACTGGACGTAGTCGAATTCACAGCATTTCGACTTATATACTTTCCCAGTCTGACCTTAAAACTCGATCCCTTTGCCTTACGGCCTCACTGCTGGTTCACCGCCCTCTCTTTTACACATATTTCTACGATTTATTTTCCTGAGAACTGGCTGCTTGCTGGTTGGCCCCCCGCCACGATCTCGAGAATGTAGTATTCTGTGCAAGCCACTGCGTCACATGATTATCGTGCGGCCGTTGGCAACTAAGGGTGGCGGTGGGCCGTTGTGATGCCTGTTTCTTTCCCTGCATCACTGTGTTTTGCAACTTCACCCTCTCATCTCCTACTTTAATTGCTACGATCTGACCATTATTGAGAGTCTTGTTCTCTACTTCCCCAAAACAGATTATTTTCCCAACTTTCTTTATATCCCTTTCGGGTCTTTTTAATGTTTTGTATAAGGCTTAGTCTTGATGAGGACTTTATTATATCGTGACTGGAACCTTCCACTTAGCAGTTTGATGTCATCAGTTAACAGTTCTTTGAAAGATGCAAGAGTAGAACGTCAGGGGGCCATTATATGAAATTCATCAAGAAATTTGTTAGAAAGGATACAAAGATGTACTTCTGTAGTGTAGCATTGGTGGATGAATGGGACGAACCGAATGCCGAAATTGAGTATGGACAGCAAACAGGAGTTCAAATACATGTATGATAGAAAAAGTTCAAGAGATGGGACCCTTATGAGTGTTCAGTGTACAGTACAAACAGGTAATCTCACACACACACACACACACACACATAAGATTAAATGAGAAAATATTTTGTAGACGCAGTTAAAAAAAAAAAACAAATATATATATATATATATATATATTAGGTTTTCATGGCTCGAACTGCACAAATACCTAAGTCCGTAACTTAGACTGCAGTACCGTGAACTTGAGAACTTACGTCCGCCATGAGGCGGTGCGTGCTGCAGCGCACGTCACCAGAAGCGTTATGGAGGACTTACCGGGAAACTGTCATAACCGCCATAACCTCCATAACTGCCATGATCATAACCGCCAAAACTGCCATTGTATTTTTGAATTCTCGGGCCTGATGAAGCTCGGAATCGTACAGTTTGGTGGAAGGTGTCTAGATAAATCTGATATTCAATGACATTTCCCACCTACAGACATATCCCACCTATAGACGTATCCTACCTCTATACGAGGCTCTTGCGGGTAACGAAAAACTATAGATTTGTGATGTGAACTGTCAATACACATGAAAGTGAATGATTGAAAGAACAGACTTGTACATGAACGCCTGTGTTCTTGCCTTTGTCTTTTCACCAGAGTGATGTATGCAACAAATTCTATTACGGGTGCGAAGGAGCTTTCCATAATGCATACTGCATATAAAAGATGATAAGTTTTTATACCAGACTAATAAACTAAAGGTTTTAATTATATCAAAAGAATGCAAAGAAAAATGTCTTAAATATTCCTTACCTTACATAAGGCCTGACCTTCGTTTCCTTTAATATGTTTTAAACCCTCGGAATGATAAGAGCAGTGCATTACCTAATATAAATGCGCTTATTAATGATCCGAAATGTGTGGGACATAGGAAAGAATGAGGAGTTTAATAACATGGGTTAGTAACTGCCCTGCTGTTTGTCTGAATATATGGCTTACAACATAATGTGGCAAGCTTCCTGTAGCTTATGATGTCCAAAATACTTCAGGAAGTCTCATTCCGATAACGACACAGAAGCTTTTTTTTTTTTATGTTGAAGGCTCCAGTCACGGACAAAAGTCCACATCAAGGCCGGGCCCTGATTGAAATACAGAGAGAATTGGGAAAAGGGAAAAAACAGACAGGGAAAGTATTTACAAATTTTTGAGAAAGTGAAAAACATGTCTCTTGAAATGAGCCA
>JAYMFT010077713.1:0-14393 GCA_038088735.1 Panulirus argus
GCCTCCTTAGCTCAGTGGTAGAGCACTGGTCTCGTAAACCAGGGGTCGTGAGTTCAAACCTCACAGGGGGCAACAAGCGTTTAATGTTGCTCCTCCTCCCCACTCCAGTACGGGTTTGCAAAACGTGAAAACCTCGGGGAAATCATCGTCCCGTGAAATGATTAACAGTGAACAATAGAAAAATTGACACGTTCACTTGAGAGAAGTTGGCTCAGGACGTTGACAAACGAGATAGTTTTTATTTCAAAATGCATTCTTGTGCATTTTCCATGTAAACAAATCAATTATCCGTCGATGCAGCGGGTATAAAGATGAACAAGTAAGAAACCCCCAAATAGATAGCAAAGCTTTATGTCACAGCTTTAAGGGCGAAATCGCCTGCAACAAACCACTGCAACATGGCATTAAACGAGATTAGGCAGCATCTTTTACTGCGTCTGGCAGCGCCTCGGTGAGGTGGAGGGAAAGGCGATCGTGCCGAGGTTTACCGGAGACGCTCCTGGCCTGATGACAGTGTACAGGAGCAGCAAGAAAGATTGCTTCCTCTTCCTGTCACTTAACAACAGAAATGAGAGTGACACACGAAAAGTAAACGTTGGTAAGCGACTTTACTTTGTTTTCAAGGTTTGTCTTTAAAAGCATTGCTATGTTAGAACACGAGATAAGTCTGGTGCATCCTTTGTTAAATCTGTATATCATTTAAACAAACTGAAAGTGATTTATGTAAATTCCTCTAATAGTCTCTGTTTATAGCACACATTTAAGTAAGTAGCAGGGGAATATCACATATGTTATGAGCTCATCTTCAGTAAAATATGATTTGAGTGGTCGCTTCCTGAACATGCGGGAGGGTGCGAGGTGTGTAAGGGATGGAACGAATTAGAGTATTGTTTTATACAGGGGACGACGTGCTCTCACTGGGCTGACCCAGGGCATATGAAGAGGTAAGGGGGGTAACCACAGAAATGTCTGTGGGGCGTGGTTGTGGATATGGGGCTCTGTTTTCGGTCCATTACATATGACGACGAAGAGAGTGGATGTGAGAGCGTGAGGCTATTTCTTTGTCCTTTTTTTAGCGCTTCCTCGCTAACTCGGGAAACTGCGAACATGTATGAAGAAAGTACACTTCGCCTGCTTAAAGTTAGACCGCGAGTAAAGTCACCATTGGCGGGGCTGTATCTTCGTCTGTTAACAAAACAAAGTACTGCCTCGTCAGAGAACGTTTTTGCTTCAAAGGAGTCCGTCTTGTCCCGGCTACTGAGGGTGGCGCATCCTTCGAGTCCCCTTAGAAGAGGGGACCTGAGGAAGTATATATATATATATATATATATATTGATATACATTTTTCAACAGGAGTAGCACAGGAATAATTCATATCAGATCTGCCATTAACCAATGAGTATGACTTGTTATCTAAACACACCACTAACAGTGATGGTTGTGCGCCCTCGACCCATCATCATCATCATGGTCGCTGCGTAGATTCCTGTCTTTAAAGATCAAGAAAATGGTTTGATAATTCACGGGATATCGTAAGACTGTAGAGGGGAAAGGTCTTAAAGGAACAGTACTCTGAACTTTATGTGTGTGTGCGTGAGGTTGTTGTTTATTGGTTTAGGAAGGAAACTGGCTAAGAGGCTGAGCTGTGTGAATTGTTCATTGTGTATACCGATAACTGGAGTTTCTCTCAGTCCTTTGAGGCTCCGTGGAAACCAAGTGTGTTCCACGTCAGTGATGCTGTCCAGGTCTTGATTACGTCTATGATTTGTCTTATTTTTGTTTAGTCATATATTTTTTGTGGTGCTGCTTCCCTAACCATGTACCAGTTGGTTTATATTCCTTGAAGTTCTGTACTTTTCTCTTAGGGGTATGTTTCAAACGTGTCGAATCGTAATTCTTTTTATTTTTTTCTTACACCTGTTGCTTCAGCATGTGTGATTTTGAGTCGAGATGTCTGGATGTTGAAAAGCCTTTAATCACAAGTAATTTTGGTGCCTTAATCCTTACAATCTCTAGTCTGAGCTGCTTTGCTATGTGTGGTTCTTTCATTAATATGTTCAACTGTAAAGCCTCGTGGGGTAATGTTTCGGCTAGGATTTCTTTTAACAGCTCTTCTCGTGCAGTATCCAGTTACTTTCTGTTTATGTTGCAGTTTAATCTACCCAAATATGTTCGTTTTTAGTTTCCTTTTTTTTTCAGATTTGTTAGGTATGGATGCCTCTTGAGTGTACAAGGTGGTGTGTGTTTGGGGAGTGCGTTGTTAGATACTACTATTTGAGTCTCGTACATCTTTATACAAGATGTCAAAGCTCGTTTTCCCTGCTGGAGGAGAAATGACTGTTTTGTAAGTTAGGAACGACAGGGTGATTTCAGGACGCTACCCTGTCGATTGTGGAGGCGCACCTTGATTGATGAAGTTGTAAAGTAGTTTTTGTGTGATCTAGGTGTAGGTTAGGTTAGGCTAGGTTAAGTTAGATTAGGCTAGGTTAGGTTTCTAAGTGATATATGGCATAGCTGACTGTTTCTACTGTAGACCGCCTGAGCCCTCATAGTGCTTGTCACTCCTGTGCCTCCCCCTCTAGTTTTTCTTCGGCATTCGTAACTTTTACCTTTCACCCTGTGTGCACACCCTCCACTCTTACCCCATTATTTTCCCCCTTTCTCGTCATCTTTTTCTCCCTCCTCTTTGTTTACCCTCCCATTGTAATCCTCACCCTGGTGTAAGTCTGACCTTATCTCACATCTCCATCTACTTAGGTCCTCCTCCTCCTCCTCGGCTGTCCATCAAGGTGCTCCTTCTTCCCCACAGCTGTCCATCACCCTCACATGATCCTCATATCCCAGTCATCTCCGTCCCGTTCTTCCTCTTTTCACCTCTGTCAACCCGCACCACATCATCTCCCACCTTGATATTGTGGCACCTCTTGTCTCTTGGCTTAACCACCTTCAGATTTTCTTCCGTTTTCCGTTTACTTCTTCCATACCAGCAGTTTCGCTTTTTTTCCTCTCTCTCTCTCTTGTTCTGCTCGTCTCTCTCAAACTGCCTTTCACCCTCCTTCCTTCCGTCTTCTACAAAGGCCTTCTCTTCTGCCTTGGTGAATCCAGTTCGGACGTTCTTTCACGGGGCGGAGAATCCATCAACCGAGACAGGAGATTATATAACTGAGAAGACTTGTTTTGAGACGTCGACATTAAGTATTGTTAATGACGGTAGGCTCAGCGTACCGTAATGTACACATAGGTCTTCAATTTCTCGTAGTGTGTTTGTGCGAATTAGTCTGGTGGTGATGAAGTATGCAATTATTTTGTAAGAATAGTTGTCGATGTAGCCGAGAACAGCATTCTTAAAACCGAGAACAAAAAGCCAAGACCATCGAGATCTCTTCACAGAGGAGTGATGGATAGTAATTCTTTAGATGATAGATTAATCTATGAAAGAGTAATAAAGAAATGGAAACCAGGAAGGGACGTCTTGGATAAAGTATATGGAGGGTATCAGCTCTGCATACTAAACGTGATTTTTTTAGACGAGAAGGAAGAGGTTGACTGGAAAGTGTTTTCCCCCACTTCTTCTCTGCCTTGCTTTGATAACTGAAGCCTGGAAATATATGACACTTCAGCGGTAGCAAATATTCTTGCTGGACATTTTCTTTTTTGTGTTTAGTGTCAGCGTGTATGAAACTGAGGGCCTTCCATAGAGAGAGATTACGACCTCTTTGTCGTCCGTCTCATTAAATGACGAAGAGTGTCGTTAATGAGCCATTTTGTATGAAGGATATAATATGAGATATATCAGACACTGGATCGTCTGATCCAGGGGAGGATGAAATGCACTATGATGTGTTGAATCATCTCCTTAAAGTCTTCTAAGAATTTTAGTAATATTTAACCTGACACGAATGTTTAGTGTACTTCCATATAGTAGGAGGATATCAAAAAAATGGGCCATCGAGGCTATTAAGGTCTAAGCAGCAGTTTTTTATATAGAAAATCAGAGCTCATGGATGGTAAATATTATTCCATAGAATATACACAGGAAGATGCACCCTATGGCAGCGTGTTAATTGCTACCTGCGTCATTTCTGTCATTAAATAATGTTCTGGACATTACTTAATGATGATTCATTTATCTGTTGTACATTATAGTCTCTTGAAGTAGCTGTGAGACGTCTGCAACTTCCTTTTTATAAGATTACGCATCAAGCAGATGACTGGTTTTGATTTCTCTGAAAAAAAAAAAAGCTATTCATTTTACAGCTCATGCAAGACAAAATCATCGATTCCATATGATTTACATAAAGGTAATCTTATTCTACACGAAGAGACGATATTTTTAGGAATGATAGTTTTTTTTTTATCCCTTTTAGCTTTAAAAGTTCCCCATCCAACCCTATTTATAAATGTGTTTTTGCTGCTCAAAGGACTGTGAGGTATTTGATCAACATTCAAAGTTCTCTAAACATTTTAAATGTACGAGTGAAAAGAACGGCATTAACGGAAGTAGTATAGACAAAGACACATTCCAGCAATAGGTTTTCCCTGGTTTTCTCCCTGGAAGGTTCTTGAGATCAAAACTTTCCAGAGACGATGTAAACAACGAGAGGAATACACCTCAGTTATTTTATGGGTAGAGTCAGTTACTTTGTAAGATATTAATGGCAGACTATATGGCCTTCCAAGGCCATGAGATTGGTAAACAACGGAAGATAAAGAAAGCTGCTGAAGGATGGCTTTGCACTCTGTGGGATTCGCCATTTAAAGACGATTCTTTGTCGAGTGAAGGAATAGTCATTGTATGTTGAGCCAGGGTCACTTGAATGGAGAGGAGACCTCAGTGACCCCCAATGTATAACACATGCAAATGCGAAAATCATCGTGGAACTCGTACTGACGTTACGCCAAACACAGGGGAAGTCCAAGAGCCAAATTTAGGTTGTATGATGAAGTTGGAGGAGATAGATGTACCGGAGAGAGTTGAGATAGTAGTGTTAAAGTGTTTACATTGTTGAACTTCTTAAAGAAAACGAAGATTCTCCGTAAACGTTTGAAAGAAAACCGAGAATATACCATTCTTTGTAAACGATTTTCAGCTTCTTTTAATCGCGTTATAAACACAAAGCTGAGTAACCAACAATGTCACAGCGTATAACAGGTGTCACGCAAAATCAGCCAACCGACCTTGTCTCCTCCACATGTATTCTATTTATTACCATGATGTTCTAATCTTCCCGTTCCCTTTCCCCCATCTCTCTCCTCTCTACAGTCTTCCCTTCCCCCATCCTCTTGGCTTCCCATCCCAACCATTAGCATCACGACCCAGTTCCCAGAGGGGGGTGGGGGGCGGCCAGTGAGGTGAAAACTGTAATAGTGGTTGCACGAAGCCCAGTGGTGGGGGGGGGGAGAGGGGAGGGGAAGGGGGATGGGGCTGGAGGTGCGCACCAGATCTTTGTCTTCTTCATGGCCGTATGCAAATGGAACCCATCACCTCATTGCGTCATAGCTACCTCCCCCCCACACACGCGCACACACACTCATTCCACGGGAGTGGGGTGGAGGGAGGGGGGCTGGAGGTACGTGAAATTGTGTGTATTTGTTTGGGGGAGTGAGGTGGAGGGGGTGATATCCCTCGAAGCCCCAGGATCACGACCCCCCAACCCCCTCCCTGCCCGAAGATCACCGACACACCCCCTTCCCCCTCCCTGAGAATCACGATCCCCCGCCAGGGTGAAGATAACCATACACATCCATGTATATATGAGTGTATGAGGCACATACACATCCTCTGTGGTCGAGTTCTCCGTGTAGTGTGCATCACGCGAGTCTGCCCGGACATTACTCTCATAATCATGAAAATTATGACTGATAATTAGAAGTAAACAGTTATTGATCATTAAGTATTAACACGTCAGTGCCAAAAGTCGTATGTGGATGCTTTGGTCACTCGTTTGGTTTAGTAAACTAAGTTTGGTGTGATGGTGTGATTCTGTGTACGGTATGATTAACACTAATTAACAGTGTAAGATTAACAAGAGGACCTAACTATGATATATGATTACTTTGTGTACGGTATGATTAACATCGATTAGCAAGATATGATTAACAGGGGGACCTGGACATGATATTTGACTAGTTTGTGGATGTTATGATTAACATTAATTAACAGAGTATGATTAACAGGGGTACCTAGACATGATATATGAATAGTGAAATTCAACCTAGTGAGTAAATGTGATGATTATCATCTATCGTGGAATAAGCTGCAGAAATCTGTGCGTGAGAGAGTCTTAAAGACTGAAGACTGACATTGTCCATAACTTGCTACGAGTGTCTCGCTTTAGGAGTGTAGTGACAGAGATAATGACTGTCTCCTGGCGGATATAAGGGCTGTGTTCATGTTCATGGACAAATAAATGTTCAGCAAGCTGTTCACAGTGGTACGTTTGGCCAAAACTCGAACGTACTTCACAAGTTTGGTCATTGCATTTAAAGTGGCACAAAGAACTAATAGAGAAGGTCCAGAGGAGGAAAGCAAAGATGGTACTAAACTCAAGAAAGCTGCGTTACAGGGAAAAGGCAGAAATATGTCTAACTTGGAAGAGAGGAGAGTAAGGAGTGGCCCGATCACAACCTTCAAGTTTTTAAACTAGTTCAGTGATAGAGACATTGAACATTTTTTGGAGAGATGAAAAGATAGGACAACCGGAGGTCACAACATGAACTTAACCAATAAACTTGTTACAGAAATTGTAAAGAAGTATCCTTATAGCATAATAGTGGTGGGTGAACGGGATAAACTGAGTAAGGTGATGATTAGTTTTGCAGACATACAAACTTTAAAGTTGAAGAGATTGGGGGGGGGGGTAATGCGTAGAACTCCCTCCCCGTACAGCATAAATAGTTAATTGCACACACACACACACACACACACTGGGAAAAGGATGAATAACGACCGACACGACTGAGCTGTTCAGATTTCTTAAGATGTTAAGACAGAAATTCTCCGATACAAAACACGACTGCAGACCAAGAGGGTACGAGTGTGGATTATGCAACAGAAGTGTTTGAAGGGAACAATAGGAAGCCTTTCTTCAGCAGCAGGGTTTTGGAATCGTTTGAATAAGTTAAACCAAGAGATAGTTGATCCAACAGCGATTTGAAATGAAAAAACTGGGATGAGACGCAAGTCTCCACGAGTGCAAAAGATCTCTCACCGTATGCCGTTGTATACAACACCATGGCGATTTAATTCTTGTACAGCACAGTAATACAAATGGCTGGGACTTGATGTTAACGCAAATTCGACGGGAATCGTACTGTACTCTCCCCTTCCTTCCCGAGACATGCAAATATTATACATTAGAATACATATAACTACATTCTAACATCATTACTTTCCATTGGGATGGCACGTAGTTTCACACGAGTCTTTCTGATCCTTTTTCGGGGCGAGGGAGATCCATCTTTGTAAAGTTATGGGCGATATATTTCCTTTATGTCTCTACCCTACGTTACCGTGAGCCATATTGAGATTGAGGATGATTTGATGAGGTCATGGGTAATGGCCTTTCACAATGGCGATTTCCTCAGAGGCGTGATATAGCCTTAATGATTCTGCAGACGTTTCAAAGAGGAGTGATTTTTCACCCGGAAAGGAATCTTCGCCTTTCAACACCGGACGCAATACATGCAGGATCTCCCCGCTGGCGGTAAAGAATAAGAAATTTCAAGATGAGGAGTTTACGAAGCATTATGTACAGAGGTAAGGATTTTTTTTCTCTCTCTCTCTCTCCTTCTCTTCAGTGTACTTTGCCGTAGCCGCTTTTTCCTTCGTAAAGATGGTCGGCATCTTCGGGAAAGTGGGTCAAGGCTTGTTTCCATTGACCCATCTTGAAGCCAGTGATTAGCAATTCATGTCTCGTGAACTGATATACATTTCAACCATAAGTTATCAAGATTTACTGGTGAAACTAATTTGTACTATATTCAAGATGTGACCCGATACGAAACGTTCTATTGAATGATAGATTACTACTAAATTCATGAATTAGAACGCAAAACAAGAAGTTAACCTACCGCATCCCCATGTCATAGTATTTTTTCAAATGTCTCCTGAGGGTTGGTAGCGAACATTCACCTGAAGCTTAAATACGGAATCAGTAAAGCTTGAATACGGTTGGTAAGTCGATATAGAAACCCAATAAAGCTGTAATACAACACGTGGTCTAGAAATTCTTGATACCTATGGTCGTTGATGCCGCCGTGTACCGTTATGAACGCGACTGTGACCTGACCACCCCCGCCTTCCTACCTCCCGCCGAGTCAGAATCCGATATACAAACAGAATAAAGCTGTAATGCATCATGAACACTTACATTTAAGGTCTAGAAATACTTAATTTCAATATATTACTGATGCCGCCATGCAACATTAGCGTTTGAACGCGACGGAGGTCAGAACTCCGTCCCCCAACAAGGTCAGATCCCTAATGTTTCTAAGACATGTGAACTCGCTGTTTACCTTCAGAATCAAATGACCCATAGTGCATGCTGAAGCCCAGTGCACCTGTTCAGGATGGAATTACTACAATAATTCAACCAACGAGACACACGTGGCTTTTGAAAATAAGGTATGTGTACCGTCTTTATGGCTTTATTATTCATTGGTAATTCACTTAATAGTGTAACCACGCATTTATCCTTCTCCCGTAGCCCAACTGCTTAACTAGGTTGATGCCCAAAGATCGGGTTTTTAAGGGTGTATAAGGAAAAATGCAGTATTCTTAAGCCTGTAATGTGGCAAGAAAGATTATTCATGGGAGTAAAATGTATAATCATAGAGTCCTTGCGTCTGCCAACAGATGAACCAACAGGTTTGGGGTGTAGGGTCGGTAATACACACACTGTAAAAATGTCAGAGACCCCAGTCGAATAATGATATTCATGGTTAGTTTAGCTGTTTACTGCCCTCCTGCATGGATTTTATCACACCCTTTTGCAGTCTCCGTACCAGTGATGCGAAACCACAGCATTACGGATGTATTTTGCCAACACAAATGCAGTCCTATTGGATTTCATTGTTTAGGGCAGCGCCCTACTTCCCACCGAAATAAATAGAAAAATTCTTAGCCATAATGGAATCAACTTAAGTCCACCAATATCCAAGAGAATTATTGGTTGATTTGGTCCCATACAGCATTTTAAGTATATTTCATCAGTACTGTGTAATCCTCTTGGATTTCATTGTATCGGAAAACCAGATTTCTTCTTCAGAATTCTTGGACTTAAGTGAATCATAACCCATAAAACTAAATACAGTGTAGAGATAGCATACTAATATTAACACAAATTTCATTAGTCGACTGGAGTAATGCAAATTCGGTTATTAATGTAACTCTTTGACCAAGAGAAATATAATTGAATCTTCTTTTATTGAATACACAAAGAACTGTGACATGAATATTAATGAAGGGCTATAAAAACTGGATAGCTCTGTCATAGGCAGAATCTTATGACTGGCACAGTGCCAGACCCAGACACCACCAACCAGGAACACTTGTGTACCAACTGTGTCTTAGCTCTGCCTCTGTTTTATATAATGTTTTGTATATAAGATGACTGTTCTAAGTCTTCTATCTCATTCTTGTATCTCCCCTGTTGATGTGATCATTACACTGAAGTGCACCTGGGAACTTATCATGTTTCATTTCCTCATGGTTTTCAACAAATATATATACATTGTGTGTGTGTTTTGAATTTTTGTTGTTATGTAGTGAAAAGTCCATTTGCTTTTATCACTTTTTTTTAAGGTATGGCCTATTTGCAGTGGTTTGTACAGATTGGAAGATGTGTGAGGAAGGATTCATTAGTACTGAAGAGCTACCCCCTTTGGCTTCTGCCAAAGAGGAAGATGTCGGAGAATATTACTTTGAGTCTGACCCTCTGGCACTTAAAGATAACCAGGACTATCAGCAGCTTATCAAGGCTCTGGTCAAGCTGCAAGCTCAACGTGCCATGGCTGTTAAGGTAACTAGAGAAGTTGATTATTAACCCATTGACTGTCAGTGTGCTTTATATTGGATGGGACACCTTCAGCAGTTGACTGTGAGTTTTCCATGTACTATTCAGGGCATTTAAAAACTCCAGGCAAGGTAAACATGGGTGTATTGAATCAGGAAGCAACTGCTAGCAGTTCAGGCATATACCCTCATCCTTTGCCCTTATTTTTTTCAAGTCATCTGATCAGTAATTTTCAAAATGCATTGTTGGATAGCAATTGGTTTTTGTGCTGAGTAAAGAAAATGTATAGACATTTGTGTAAATAACTTTTAGATATATATAGATTAAACACCTGAAATTTTTGCAGCCTGAACATTTATTCATTTGATAAGCTTACCATGTTTGTAATAATGTGATGTTGTATTGATATATGTGTATCTACTTCCTGCCTTGGGAATCCCTTCTATCCTTATAAGGTTCATGCAGAACTCAAGTTGGCCATGTCTTCCTGTCAGAACAATAGGCCATAAAGTGTTGCAATTTATATGCGTCTGTGTGCAGAGAGGGCAGAGCAATAGTGTATATATATATGATTATTACTTATTCATTGTTTCCCACATTAGCGAGGTAGTGCCAGGAACAGATGAAGAAATGTGTCATTCACACATTCATTCTTTAACTGTCATATGTTTTCCAGTGAAACTATAGTGCCCAATCCACAACCAGGTCATACACACACACACACACACACACACACACATTTTCATCCTTGGTTGTCATTTCCCATGTTAGTGAGGTAACACCAGGAACAGATGAAGAAAGGCTGCATATTCTCACGTCCATTCTCTATCTGTCATGTTTGATGCACCAAAACCACAGCTACCTATCCATAACTGGGCCCCACAGACCTTTACATGGTTTACCCCAGACACTTCACATGGCCATATTCAGTCCAATGACACCAAATCATGCACACCTTTCACCTTCTTGCATGTTCAGGCCCCAATTGCTCTAAATCTTTTTCACTCCATCCTTTCATCTCCAATTTGGTCTCCCTGTTCTCTTTGTTCCCTCCATTTCTGACACATATATCCTCTTTGCCAACCTCTCCTTACTCATTCTCTCCATATATCCAAACCATTTCAGCACACCCTTTTCAGCTCTCTCAACCACACTCTTTTTATTATTACCACACCGCTCCCTTACCCTTTATTACTTAATCAATTAAAACACCTCACACCACTTATTGTCCTCAAACATTTCATTTCCAGTATTAACCACCCTCCACTGCTAAGAAAAAGAATTGACCTAATTTTTAAAGATTTATTGAAATCTGCCACGTTTAGGACACATTAGATACATAGAGTAATTACAATCATTGGGTTATGTGCCGAAAAGTTTTCATGAAGTTTAGGAGTGTATGAAATCTATATTGGTGTGGTGTCTGAATTCATTAACACTTGATATCTCTTTTTTGATATAAAAACAAAATATTTTTCTCAAGAATTAAAGGTAACTGTTCCTAGTTTAGGGAAAACTCATTAGTAATCAGACTGGTCAGTTATTTGTGTGCAAGATACATAAACTTAGACATCTTAACTCTTTTTATTATGATTAAGAAGTAAGGGTGTAAGATAGGTTGACATACTCTGATGTTAACTATGAGACAAAATAATGTATCAGTAATTTGTTGGCACCGTTTTAAGTAGCTAAGAATCAGTAATCAAAGAGTCGCAGGGGTGTGACCTCTGTTGTTGAGAATTTTCTTGTGAATCTAGTTTGAATATGGCATGGACTTGGAATAGAATTATGTTCTTCCTCAGTCTTATCACACTTACAGAGAAAAGACAATTTTTATATTCTTTTAGGACATGGAGCGATTACAAGAGGCTAGAGATGAAGCCTTAAGGGATCCCCTGGGATTTGTGACAGCACTGGAAAACGGTGTCAGCCTGAACCTTCCTAGTCCACAAGAAATCACTCCTGTAAGTAAATGTCTAACACTGTGCACTGGAAATTTCAGTACAGGATTTTTTTTTTCACCATGTATATCATTTTTAGTGTGTGAAATTGGTTTTTATTTGATATACACTGCATGTTAGTCCTTGCTTATGGCTGTTTGGCTAAGTGTTCAGATATCCTTGGTGTATCAATCTGATGTTACTCATGAAATCATAGTGATTCTTTACCTGCTTCTATTGGAATCTTTTATCTGTGAGTTGAAGAAAAAACATATGAATCATTCTAAGATATTACCTTGAAATGAAAAAACCTGGTTAAGTGGAAAATATCACTCCCATACATTAATTACTTTGCATCAGACAAATGTTGCATGAAGTACTACTGTCCCTAATCAGGGGAAGCATGAAAGGGTGCTACAGTATTGTCATCAATTGAGCAGTGTGCTTCCCCACCTCATGTTGAATTCAGCATACACTGTAGGCTCTGTTGGCTTGCCATAGATGGCAAATGAAACAAAGGATGTGTCATTAGAGCTGCCTGGAAGCCTCAGTAATCTGTTCCATTGCCATGCCTGAGCTCTTCCCTGGCCACGTCTACATTTAAGATTGGCCAGTTCAGTGAATAATGTGTTTCTTGAAGTAGGAGTTTTATAGGTAAAGAGCTAGAATACTTCAAATAAAAAGTTCTTTATAATCACCCACACATGTGTCATCCACTCACCATCATCATACTCATTAAGGGACAGCATAGTTCTCCCAACCCTGACCTATGCAGCTGAAACATGAACGTGGAATGAGGCACTGAGGTCAAGAATCCAGGCTATGGAAATGAGCTATATGAGAAGAGCATGTGGTGTGACTAGATGGAATGAAGAAAAAAATGAAAGGATGTATGAGAGATGTGGTATGGCAAGGAATGCAAAGGGAGTGAATTGTCGAGTGGTAGAATGGGTGAAACGTAATACTTTGAGGTGGTTTGGGCGTGTAGAAAGAATGCAAGACTGGGAGTTTACAAGGAGAGTGTATGATGTACAATTAAAGAGGTTAATGTGAGTGGAAGACCACATTTGACACGGGCAAATAGGGTGGAGGAATACTGGAGGGAGAGAAACAGAGGAAGAATGTGTGGAATGGTGTATGCGAGGGAGGCATGTAAGGACAAGGATAAGTGGAGACTTTTGCCTTGGCCACCCCTTGATGGGAGTTCCCGGAGGGAATGGGTGTCAAAGATATAAATAGATAGATAAAACCCTCAGTATCCTCCCAACACTTAACAGTTTCACACCCTTCTCACACTCAGTTCAAGAGAGAGAAAGAATACCATCACTTTTTCATCTCATGAGTCGTCTAACATGCCATCCACAGCCTCCTTCATCACTGGATCAGTCCAAAACAAAGGTTTTTCACAAACTTTCTGAGTATTTTTTCTTTTTTTTGCATGCTTATCTTACGTTTCATAAAGGATTTTACATTTTTTTATTTTTTTGCTTTTTGTATACATTGTGATCAACTCTCTCGACCATGCTCGCCTTTTAAGGATTAAAGAAAGGAAAGAAATAAAAACTGTCATGTACCTAGGGCATGTAATTTGGTGTGTGACACTTCCTTTACCTACCTCCACCTTTGTGCTTACCACTGTATGGAATCCCTGTTTTTTTACCTGATCGAGTGTGTACTTTCTCCTCTCTAATCTGCTTCTTTGTCTGAGTGAATTATTCCTGATGATTCATAATGTATATGAAGACTGGATGAGCAGGCATTTAAAGACCGAGAACAAAAACTACAATTGACTTCTGGAAATGAGTATCTTTAATGAATATTGGTAACAATATGAATTAGCAATAAGTATTTTACTGATAGGAATTGAAAAAGTCGTAAACTGAAGTACACAACACTTGCTCCTCTTGGATACTGGTGGTGTAAAATTTTTGTGAATGTGTCATAAATCAGAGTAAGTGTTGCAACCAACTCAGTCTTCCATCTGGTATCTTGGACTCCAGTCCATGTCAGAGCACAACTTTCCAGCAAGGAAAGATGGTCCTCCAAGAAAAATACATTAGATAGTAGATTAGTACCTGGCACTACTTCAGTGGCTAACATTCATAAAAGAACTTAAGAGCATGTTCAAATGAAAAAGAAAATTCCCGTCAGTTAAGTTGTAGGAAGTCACCGACCACGTTGGTGCATACTTTCATTGCTGAATTTCAGTGAAGGTGTATAACTAAGATGAGAGTTTAGATATTCATAGTATCCTTGCTTAGTCTGTATTGATGATTTCTTGAATATCCAGGATTCATGAAACCAGTTTCACCAGAAAATTGGGTATTTTTACTGATAGGGTAATATCCAGGAATAATTCTCAAAGAAAAACCCATCCCCCCGCATACACACATATATACATACATGCACACATATGCACCGTACATATATATATACA
>JAYMFT010077724.1:0-14393 GCA_038088735.1 Panulirus argus
ATATATATATATATATATATATATATATATATATATATATATATATCAACAAGACTTTACTTTTTGAATGAGAAATTCTTGTACTATATACAGTATGATGAAATACCTGTCATAAGCATAAAGGATACTCTTATCTTAGATAAGTTTTATGGGCATGATGGTATTCAGTGTTGAATCATTTAACTCAAGTGCGACGATACGATCCTTCAGCTGGAAAATACAACCTTTGAACTTTATGGTACAACCCTTGAGTGCGACAGTACAATATTTGGGTATATCGGCTTGACCTTTGGTCTTAAAGATCAGGTCAAAGGTCATGCAACTACAACAAGAGTCATATTGTTGATCTCGAATGGTTACCGTTATGTACAATGTTTCAAAATATTTTCTTTCACATCAAAATTTGTTCTGTGGAGGGAGGTAGGCCAGTCGTAACATCAAGTATTTAGGCACAAATAAAATCCCAATGCAAATTGATATCTACTTGCCGTAATTTTCAAGCATGAAAATGTAAGAAAAGGATTGAATAATTATGCAGAGACATAGCCATACTTCTTTTCATGTTGAGATAATTAGTTGGTTAATTTGGGCCGTAAAGTTATTACCTTTTATCGAAAACAGAAGGTTTAAGACAATCCTAAAATCATACACAATGTCACTGTATATGTGGACCTTGTGTAAATTCATAATGTAGAAAGATATCCCTTATCTTTTCCTTAATTCGAAGAAATGTTCTGATCAGCCAGTGTTATAAACTAAGTATATATATATATATATATTCTGTCGATCTGGTCCAGTTAATGATCTTCATTTTATGATTTGCTATGTACTTTAGGTCAGAACTTGGCTGACAGTGTTTGGCTTGATGCAATAAAAGATAAAAACAGATTCCGGAAATCCCGTAGCGGATATGAGTCACCGGCCAGAAGGAAATCGTTATTTCGACGTTAGTCTGTTTCACTCAAGCTCGATGTGTATATTATTCCTTTAGCGTCAGTAGAATACAAGTATTGCCGTTTCTGTTGAAACATTCCAGGCAATATTTGCAAATTTATGAAACATTTAAATATTTAATTATTCATGACACCGGTGTCACAGACGCACGGGAGACCTTTATTTCCAAATGTTTAACACTTATTTACAGTCCACTTTACTTTTAATTAGTTCACCTGTCAATCATTTAATCAAAAATAATGTAAACACCCATTAAGATATCAGTGACAGCTGAATGTCAGTTAGTTGGAAGGAAATTTTTTAAATAACTCTACTCTTCCCTCGCCTTCCAATAATGCCAGGCGGATAATCCTGGATATTCTAGCATCAACACATGCACTATTACCGAATTGTACAGCCATAGATTTAAATAGATGAGCATTAGTAGCAGGAAAGACATCGATCAGAGAATTAATAGTGGTAGAAACGGGATATATAAAGTTTTATAAGAGTGTGGTTTATGGGGCGCGAGTGCGAGACAATCAGGTGTTGGGGGGGATGAGTGGTCCACTAGACAGTTGTTGTTGTTTTGTTTTGGTTTCGTGTTTTCCTTTAGCGCAGCCAGCATGAGTGATTTTGTGTGGGGCCTCAAGAATGGCGACCTGGACCAGGTCATAGAGGCCGTGGAGAAGGTGAGGTCGTGGCGGGCGCTACCGCCAGGGAAGCGAGAAATTAAAAAAATGTATTTTTCCCCCCCACTTAACGTTCTTATAATCCTGATGACAATAGGTTAATTGTTCAGGGGGTGTGGTGGTGGTAACCCCTAGAATTTATGGAAATATGCGTTTAATGTCGTGTGATGATGTCTGTTACTCTATATTTCATGCATGTCATTGAATATAAATGAATTGTAATTATGGTAGCGAGTAGTACGAGTTTTCCTTCTAGAAGATACTGGTTCTAGCCACTCCCACTATAGCCATTAACACCTGCGGTGCATTAGCTGACCCCTGGGGTAAGATGGGAGGTCAGGGGGTCCTCATGACCTTGGGATCTGCGGGTCCTCCTGACCTCCAGGTCAGGGGCAGAGCCACGACCAGCCTGGGGAAAACCCCAGCCTGGCTGCACCACCCTAGACTAGGGTGGGATCACGTCACGTCCAGTAGTTTTGTTAATCCTTTACCCCAAAGGACTTAGTCATTTTAGATTGATTGTGTTAACTATAATTATACTGTAACATTTAATTTTAACTTTGCATGGAAATTTGCTTTGGATATTATGTGAAATTGCTTGGCATTGTTTGTGTAGTTTAGGGAATAGAGTAAGAATTCCCGAGTTTTATTTGGAGCTGTATGTTTTATTCTTCATTATATAATGAAGCAATAGTGGTGAGGGTTAAGAATGTTAGGGAAAATGTGGAGTCAGGTAATGTATAACAGAAGTGTAGAGCAAATCAACTGAACCCATGAGATCCTCACTAAACATAGATTATAGTACAAATGCTACAGAACGATTGGGATCATTTTTCTTTATTCTCCAATAATGAAATAGGGCAATAGTGTTGAGGGTTATTTAAATTATTTAAAATTTGGTGTTGACTAATGTAGAACTGGGTGAAACAATAGAAAATATATCGTATGAGGACTTCTAACCTCCCCAAAAGCTGAAATATAATGTTATATAATATAGGTATCAGTTGGTTTCCAGCTTTGTGGCCCATGTTGCTGTTTTTAGGTTATATGACTTAAATGAAAAGACATCTTTTCATGATGTAGCATATAATTGCCAGATGTGTGTTGTGATTTAATAGCTAAAATCTTTATTTGGAAACTAAGGGTAATTCAGACTAAAGAGTTTGCAACCATATGTATTCATCGTATGAGAAAAGGAGCTGTTCTATGCCAGGCTTGATTGGTGGGGTAACAAATGTAGATAAGAGCAGAACTGTTATTTGTTTCTCAGAAATTGTGATTTTGACATGAAAATTACTTATTTTGATAGCTGCTTATCTTATCAAGGGTTGAGTGAACTGTTCTGCTATTCTGTTACTTGGTCAAGGAAGTGTATTGCACTTGAATGATCATTATAATGAATTCTAATGAATTCATGTAACAAATGAAGGTATTTTCCTGTTACAATCATACTTTAAAATGAAAATATGCCCATATTTCTTGTTTTGAATTGTTATGTTTGAAGAAATATGCATGTATGTTTGTATCAATCACTGTCATGTGGTTGCTTTTAGCTCACAGGAACTTAAATTGTCAAATTACCGTTAGAATTCACTAATACGACTCCACTTAATTTTAACCTGAAGCGGGTCCATTTGTCATGCAGATATTGATGAGGCTGGAGTTTTTTTATCTGCTGCAGCCAAGAGGTATCATACTTGTGCTCTATTAGTCCTATGCCCAGATACCTTGCATATACCTTACAATTGTTTTGTAGGCCATTTTACCATTCACTTTAACTTGCAATACTGGATAAGTTAAATGTAACATAAACTTCTCAGCATGAGGAGACTTCCATATGATTCCCAGAGATAATTATAATTAGTTACTGTAGGAGCTTTAGTGAATGTTGAAGCTTTGCTATCATAGTTTGTTGTGAGACTTTGATCCACATATCATACTTTTTAAGTTTTACTGGCTTTCTCATAGCTCAGGAACCAGGCCAAAAGCACAAAAATATATTTATTGTAAATTTTTCATTGTAATAATAATTTAGGCTTATTGTAATTGTTTTATTTTTAATTAAAGTAGGACTGATTTCTGTGAAAGAGTCCTGGTGGTATCCAGGACCTTCCAAAAGGCTCCTGCAGCCCAAGGCTGCATTATGTCCAGTAACAGGGAAATGTAGACTCCTGCAGAGTGAAATGTTCTTTGACAAGACTGTATACCCATTGATAAAGTATCTATTGCAGTGTAACCTTAAGTAGGCACAGTCCAGGAACACCAACCCACTGTAATTTGTTTGTTATGTATTTTAACTGTGATATCACTTTTCAAACCAAGTTGTAGATAATATTATTATACATAAAATTTTTGAAATTGTTCAATAAGTATTTTTGAACTGATCTTCTTCATCAAAGTATGTTTCTCGTGCTTGTGATATTCTCCATTGATAGAATTAACAGTTGATACTTCACAACACTTCATGTGTACAAGAAGCTGTGTAGGAAATAGACGTCATGGGTAACGTGCTAGAGTTATTAACCTCCCACCTCTTGCAATAATTTGTAAATATTTTAGTACAAGTGATCATGACATGCATGTTATCACCATTTGCACCTATATCTTTTTTTAGTCACTTGGAAGGAATATGATGTCCTTAAGTATGAAAAGTAGTCCTAGATTGTACTCTACAGTGAAGTCTTCTCTCTCCACAGCGAGGAACAGATGTAAATGTAGCAATCGAAGGACGTCCGCCACTCTGCCTTGCCTCTGATTATGGCCAGTTAGACATTATCAAATATCTTCTAGAGAAGGGAGCAAATGTGGAGGTTAGTGATGCATCATAAAATGTCCCTTGTATCTTATAGAACAGTTAAAGTCTTCTTTTTTTATAGCTGGCAGCATACATAATTTTGTATCCCAGCCTAAGCCAGGTGCCCATTTATTGACCAGCTCCAAGGGGAGGATCAATAGCTGGGTTTTCTGCATGTTTAGTACCATGCCCAAGATTTGAACCCAGATGGGTCTGTGCATGACTCATGGGTAACGCTAAGCACAGCACCTTAGAATACACCTAAACTAGAGTATGAATAGAATTTTAATTTGGAATTTTGTTTGATAAAAACACTTAAAAAAAATATGACAGTACTCCTTGTTTAAAGTTGTTCCACTTGATGTGGTGTTGCTAATTTATTTATACGTAATAAATTATTTATTTACAGTCTACAGATAAGCATGGAATCACAGCACTGTTAGCAGCCATTTGGGAAGGACACACACAGTGTGTTAAAGTGCTCCTTGAAGCAGTGAGTAATCATAAAGTATTTCTTTGTAGATTTTCCAGCTTTCTTTTTAAGACAGTGATTTAATTCCAATAGAACCATAAATGAAGGACTGCCTGGAGTGTTTTTCATGGGATGTTTGAAAGAAAACACTTACTGCTGTACTGTTTATTGGATAATATTATCAATACTGTAACGAGGCATTATTTATTATATTAGCTTGATAACTATGCTTTTGATTATTACTACAGTATTAACTGAGATTTGTAAAGAGGGGTTTGTACAGTACTATTCTGTTTTTATTTCATAATGTGTTTTAATGTACATATGAAATTAATTGCTGTACAGTCATACAAACAGACATAATAAAAGAAGCAATCATTTGGCCTGTTGTAGAGAGAGAGGGGCCCCCACTAGAGATGTTAGGGTCCTGAGTGCATGAGGTGGCATGACTTAGGGGCTCATAGGGAGTCTTGTAAATATATTCCACTGGTAGGATACCAACAAAGCCTCTTTTTCATTAATGGAAAATTTTGTACTGTTTCAAAGTAATCAGTACACAAAAAGAGAATTTCTATGCATGAAGCTTTTAAGTAGAAAGATAAGTGTATGCTGTTTGTTGGTGAATTCACATTTTCTTAAAACACACTATGTGTTGTTATACTGTATATTTGTATATGTATATATGCAGTCAGTGCATTGTTTATTAACCCATGAAAATAATCCAGGCAGACCTATATAGTAGAATTGTGACTTATTGCAATTGAGTAGTCCAGTCACATTGAGATAACACAATTTTCTGTGTCATAGCAGGTTTTTCTAACTTCATTAATGAAAAGTACTTTGATTATGTATGTTATTTTGCTTGCCCATTAGTACTGCAGTTCTTAAAAGTTAATTAGCCAACATGTACTTTAACATGTAAGTAAATTAATGACTAAAGGTGCATTTTTCTCCATATACCATTTACCATCAGTCATTATCCACACATTTCTCACATTACTGAATGGAATAGTAACTCTCCAGAAATAAGATAGGATGACTCAGGTCTGTAGCCCAGTAAATGAGAGTGACAGATTTTCTGCTTTTCATAGCATGTGTTCCTGTGCTTAATCAGGCTACGCCATATTTCTCAGAGTAAGTATACTGCTACAGATCCAGATACTTTAATGCATGCTTGTTTTATCAGTATTTCATAAGCCCTATCCCTGTATGAATCTCTTGCACATGATAAAAAAAGCTTGTCCATCAGAATTTGCAGTTGCCTTTGACCAAACAAACAATAAGACTGAAAATGTATATAGGAGTGATGCACATTGGGATCTTTGCATCATCATAATGCAGAATACAAGTTTTGCTGATTCTTTTGCTTCATTTCTTGGGTTCATTTGATTTCTGTGAACCATGGCATATTAGAGGAAACCTGAAATTTGCATTTGGTTCCAAGTCTTCATATAGTCCAGAAGTACATATTGGCTATGACACTTTTAAAGAAGACAAAATGCATTTAGATAGGTGTAAAGAAAAGAAATGCACCCTAGCTTTTTTGTGGAATAGCTTAGGAAGAAAGACCAAAATGCACTTAACGTATAAGTAAGACTTCTTAAAAGAAGAGGTCAAAATTCATTTTGCATTATCAGGAACCTCAGAGCACTTCAACGTGCATATCTGCTTTTTTCTTATTTCTTACACCCCCTCATCCACATGTTCTGCAGTCCCTGAACTGTGCCATTTGAGTTCCTCATTCTTACTTTTGTTTTTCCGTGCTCTCTGCCTACCTGTACCACCATACCATTTTTATTCCTTACCCCTTGTTTGATTGCTGCAGTGCCAATGAGCCTATGATTCAGTCCTCCCCATTTCTTTGGTACTTTTGAGTAATTATGCTGTAAATCATAAGACTATCAGTTTCCACACCCCATCTGTACTCATATACTGTAGCACTTGGTAGAATTTAATTCTTTAGCTGCAATGATTAGAGAATATGGAGAGCTTATGAACAGTTGTCCCAACATTGCCCTTGGTTAGAGTTTAGTTACTTGAGATATTGCTCTAGGCTAGAGTTTAGTTACAAGTGTTGGATAGCTATGTGAACTGCATTGTTCTCCAGTAGCAAACTTAGAGAAGAATTTCTTGACAAATTTTATTGTTGAGAGCTTGGTCCACATACATACAACCCTTTAATTTTCTTCGTAAATGAAACATTATCCTGTTGGTTAGTTTTCTCTGTGCCTCAAACTGTACACCAAACTGCAATGCCCAGTCATGTAGTGTGGTAGGCACTCATTGTTATTTTTCACTTTGTTCATTTTTCTAAGCAGTTGCATAATAACTGATAAAGTTAGGGCAACTAGTTGTAGGTTACAAGTTCATGTGAACTTACTCTGTTCTTGTTGTGACTTGTATGTGTGTAGTTTTTTATGCTTGTAACTCCACTCACAATTTGTGCTTATATTGTATGTCTGTGGTCTGTCTGTTTTTTTTATGAGAATGGAGCCATGGCTGATAATTTTATCAAATCTGTTGAGGTTAGGACACTCCATTGAGTTCATAGGCAAAGGTCAAAGTAGAGCACTGCAGACAAGTATATTCTTGTTCAGTAATCTTTTATTTCATATGAACATATTTTCTTAAAGCAGTTGTGCACTAACTTCTTATACTTTCTTATGTGCCTTCAATGGGAACACTTATATACTACATCACCATTTCTTTGGCATCTCAGTATTTACCTAACAACAAAATCTTGCTGAAATGTGAATTATTGTTCAGTCCCCCTTACTCATTACCATTACTTTCTTTACTTTTCTGATAAGATGCACTAGTCTGCTGTTCCACAGATACTCAGGGTACTATCCATTTTTTTTCTTTTTAATATCAGGCTTTGTTTTTTTGTAATTAGGGAGCAAACAAGTATGGCACAGCTCCTGATGGCACAAGTTACTTGGATGCTGCTGAGAAGGATGAGATCAAGGCACTTCTGAGATAAACCCACACAAGTAGTAGAGACTGTAGGGGGTAGAAAGCCATCTTATGACAGTGAATTACTGGACAAATGCTGAAAAGGATAGTTTGAACCAACTTTGTATGTGTAACATTTTTTTGCAGTTCTAAATGTTTTGAGCACAGTGGGATTTCAGGGCCAATGATGGATTAATTTCATTAAGAATGTGACTTGTATTCACAGTTCCAAAAGGATGAGATACTGAATACTGTCACATAGTTATAACAAAATTATTAGTTCCCAAAGATTGTTGCTGGAGGTGTCTTTTTAGCATTTAGCATTTTGCTTTAAACCACGAAAGATTGTGGTGTCAATGCCCGTGTTTTAAAAAAGTAAATGTTATGACAGGAAATTTCCTCAAATCATTGAAAATATGTGAAGATTTATATATATATATTTATATATATATTAAAATTACCACATTCTATCCCAGCCAGGACGTTTGTTGAGCCTATGCCACCATACTTTGTTCAGTTTCATAGCAGATGTCAACTTTCAGGGAAGGAAGTTGATAGTTGGGATTGTAGCACTGCCGTCCAAAAATAAGAATTTGAGAGTAAGAGAAGACAAAAACTATTCCATTAACATTTGACATGATAACGAGGGATATCCCAATAATGTACAGCATATAGTAAGAGTCCCCACCCTCACACACTGCTTGGAAAGGAGAACCAGTTTGCTCATTTCTTTTGTTTGTCTTAGGGTTGGCATTCAGTATCAATAATCTTCCAGCAAAGTTTGCAAATATACATTGTAAGGAAATTATTTTGAGATTAATTTTTATTGTCCACATCATTTACAGACTAACATGTATATGAAATACAAAAAAAAAAAAAAAAAGTGCAGCTTAACTATAACTATCTACCATACATAAAACTAGACCTTTCATGAATAATCAAGATTTGGGAATAACAGGGAATGCATAGGCAGCTTTGATAATTTTGCATATAGTTTAAAAGATTATCTGTTATGCAGGTAAGGAGGGAATTTTTTTAAATTGCTACATATGCATCATCAAGTAGGCTCTTAGAAATTGTTATGAGAAATGCAAAGTATAAAGCAACTACAGACATTTACAGTGAAGTGAAATAGTTATAATCTGAAAACATATAAAGAATTTTGAGTCATGAACAATGTAAAAACTCTTGGAACTGTAATGTACTGCTGCCACTTAATCACATGCACTCGGAAATCTTAAATAATTGAGATATCTACCAATAATCATTTTTCCATGCAAAATTATAAGTATCTGAGGGTGAATGCTTTAAATTTGGTTGAGGCTTTATTGCTTATGTTTATAGAATTGGCTTCCTGAAAAGAGGCATCAGTTTAAGCATGTACTTCTTTGACCTTACACTTTCTTTTTATCTATTGACAATTAAACATGTTTGCTCTATTATTTGGTCCCAAAGAACTTAGGAAAAAAGGTTAAGAAAAAAAATTGGTGACATCATAGAACCCAGAAAATCTTCATTGGTATATTATACTTAAATTGCACTTCTTAATTTAAATTTCACATACCCTGGCTTAAGGGTGTCTGGGAACGTTACTTCTTACTGTTAAGGTTGTTGCCGTCTTTTGTGATACGTGAGGGAGAATCCTCTAGGTCACAACATCTCAACTTGCTTAACCATATGCCATTAATAACTTGGATGATATTCACTGCATGATTAAAATGTTATATTGGACAATTTGTAAAGTGTAATTTTGATTAAAATTTTGTGAGGTTTAAGGACTGAGGGAAATTAAACTCAGAATGTAGCTTGTGAAGAAAAATCTTTATAATCTCTAGGGCATGTTTATTTGGTACTGTATTGATATTGTTATCAGTTTAATGATAATGTAAGCAATAAAATCAATACCAGCATCAGTTGATGATGTCCTGTATGATAAAGTGTATAAAACTAGGTAAAGCATTGTCTTTTCAAATGTTTAGGAGCCCATTTTGTTTCTCAGAAGATGCAGAAAAATTACCGACAAAGCTCTTCATTTATTTTCATATAATCAATAATAAATCTTTGACAATTTGAAATATATTGGAACTAGTGCAAAAGACTGTTCTTGCTGCTTATATTGGCTCATGGTAATGAATCCTCCATTGTTATGTGCCCATCATTCGCCCTTGTTTAAAATAGAGGTAGGCAGTGGAAAACAGCATATAGTCTATAATTGTTAAATACAAAGTTATGATAACACAGGCAGGCTTTTAATTCATATGAATAGACTATAGTACTATATACTCACATGCTAATATTATGTGGGGCTGATAAATGCCTTGACTCAGTGTATTTTTGCTTGTGTAATTAAAAGTGTGCAATATGACTTCTGCCACACTCCATATTGATGTTCAACATTTGATACACAAGCCTTATTAAATGTTGTGAGCATTTTTTTTTTTTTTTTTTTTTTTTTTTTTTTTTTTTTTTAAGATCTACATTGTAATTGTTTTCTTTAAATGATATAAAAGGTGTTTAATATGGTTCATAGAAGGAATGAGAACTGACCAAGTGATTTAAAGGTAAAAGGTAATATAAGAAGGCAGAGTATCTGAGGCAGGTGAAAAGTAGTTTTAAAGTACCCTGTGATTTAGAATACGTATGTGGATATGACATTGTAATGTGACTTCACCCATCAAAACAATAGTTGCTGGAGTGGTAGTAAGCACCATTAACCATGAGCGTACACTTACCTTCCCTACACACAAGTTGTATGTAGACTAAACTGTTGCTCATAGCTGATATATGGTGGCTGCAGTCCATGTCATTCTTACTTTTAGAGATAATGTCAATTACAAGCACTAACTTTGGTGTTCATATACCATAAGGATCTGTTTGGTTGACAACTTGTGTAAAAGACAATATATAGATTATCAGGGTATCAGTCTTTAAAGATTATGCTGTTAAGGGGAGGGAGGTGGGATAATTATACCTTAATGAAATTGTGATTGGCCCCTTGTACTGAATTAAGAAGATAATTTTTTATGTAGTTTCTGGGAAATTCAGATGTTGGTACATTTAAGTGTACATAGGCTAGCAAGGCTGTCAGTCATATAAACTTAAAAGTTATTAAATTTTGCATAAGTAGCATATACAGTGCTTGTATTCACAAACATTTTCTAATATGTTTTTTATAAAAGATACTGCTGAGACATCTTGGTGTAGTATTTGAAACACTAAAAATTTATCCAATAAATCATAGGTGACTATAATGACAGCTGCTGTAGCCTAGTTTTTGCTGTGATAATAGCATCAGGCAAGTGGGCATGTACATACCTGAATTGTCAGTACTCTGCACTGTGTAATAAAAGAATGATGGAATTTCTTGCAAGTATCAAATATAATTCTGTAAGCAAATATAATTCTGTAAGTGGTTAATTTACATAAGGTAACTGTTTACATCTCCCATTGTTATCTGGATGTATGTGAGTCATGTTATGTTGTAGTAATGTTAGCTTCATGGAAAGATTTATGTAAGTTTTTACACATCTCAGAAAAATTCAAGACTTTTTGAGTAATATTCCTGCCTAGATTCACTGATTGACCTGCCAAGTGAGGCTTGTAAATGCCCAGCTTCACAAGAAACTTCCCTCTTGTATTCCACCTCAAAAGACAGTAGCATCTTCCCTGTTTTGAGCACCATTCCTCCCAGATCTCCCAACATTGCCCACCTGAGGCTAGCTCAACAGTTTGAGCATCAGTACAACTGAAACACTGAAGCAGAAGAAAACACTAACATTTATTCACCCACACACACACGCACATATGCATGTACATGCTCGCTTCTGGCAGATATCATGTGACTTTTTTGCAGCTTGTTAAAAAGCAGTGACTGTCCATCTTGGAAAAACCTTTCTTGTTATGTGTTACTGCATGGTTTTCATTTAATGTTGTTTGTATGAGGATTACAACTTAAGTGATGTGTGAAACAAGGTGAGGGCTTCAGATTTGCAAATTGTTTGTGCTCAAATGGTAAGTTAAGGAAACAAGTACTGCCAGGAAAGGGAAATTTAACCAGAAAATTCCTTATCATTGCATTTTTCTATAGCTGTTGCTGCCTTACTATTCCTCCAATAATTCAGATGTTCCCTGTACCGAATATCCATTTCAAAAGGTAGCATTAATCATGTGGAAATTAGAAGTTCACCCCAAGAGTTAATGTTAAAATGTGTTGACTTATGTGTATGATACATCATGTTGAAGTTGTATGTGAAGAGTACCGTAATTTTGTGGGATTCTCTGAATTCCTTGGTCAGACATCAATTTATCAGTGAAAATCTTTTGTATTAAATAATATATTGTTGTGCAGTTGAATAATATCAACTTTGGTGGTAGTAGCACAAATTTGTCATGTCTTCTGCTGGGTACTGAAGGGTTTATCTGATTTATCTGGTAATAACCAAGTTTACACAAGCTTCTTCATCACATTATATAAAAACTAACACACCAATGTTTTCTTAAGTTTCCACAGTACTTGTATGAACATGTTAGAATACTTTCCTCTTACCATAATGACCAATCATGCAAGAATATACTTTTAAGTTTTATTTGTACTTGTAATAACAGTTTTTCTATGCCTCTCATTCATTTTCATTGTTTTTGTCCTGTAGTTTTTTAATTATTGAGTTTACTATGACTTTAGATATAATTGTTATTTGTGTTTTTATGTATTTCTTAAGGTATTCCAGTTTGCCATTTTCAGGTGATCATGTAAGACAATGATTGGAAATTTGAAGTCATCATCTGTTATTAATTTCAAAACTTTCCATTGTAAATAATGTGACTTGGTCAGGACATATCATTTAGCTTATCTTTTGGAAACACTGAATACTACCAAAGGAAAAAAGTTCCTAGAAATATCTGGTGGGAAGTTTTAATCATCAGCATAAGAGGAACGAGTTTGTCTGATAGGATTTTAGTTCAGTACATAACTTAGTATGAATTAGTCTTTCTTGCTGCTTTGAAGTTCTTGCTTGTAGACAACAGTCAGTTCATGTGATGATATATGTCAGTATTGAAAGCAGTCATAAAGGTTAAATTTTTCTGTGCTGTGTTTTAAGGTTCATAGAATTTAGTCGATTATGGTATAAATTATCTCTCGTCTTTCAAGCTCAGATGTTAACTTAAAAGTGTGAAAAACATTGTCTACAGAATAGATTTTTTTAATGATGGTGATGATCTAAGATGGTCTCGAGAGATGCCAATGGATGATGGTTACAAAGTCACAAGAGGCTTTTGTCTATTTTTTATTGCTAAATAAGTATGATTGAGTTTTTCATTTCTAAATATGTATGATTGATTTTTTCATAACTTAATGCCTCAAAACTGTTACATGTGTGATTGTGGAGGATTTATACAAGAGATGCATTCAAGATGTATATGTAACTGTTCCACTTCATATACATTAGTAATATTCCCCATTAGCAAGTGACCTCCTTACATGTACTGGTTTGCTCATAAGCATATGGTTGTAGTAGATCTTCCAATGATGTCATAGAAATTTTATCTCATGCATGGTAAGTTTTATGCTCATGATTTAGGAGCATAACCAGCACCTTTTGTTTCCATAAGCTCCCCTTCATAGTTAGGATATCAGTCTCCTGGGTGAGGGTGTATATTTTAGTTTATAGTCGATGCACATGGCCTGGCTTGCCCTGTTGTCCCACCTGGTGGAAATGGCAGGCTTCTTGAGTGCTGCAAGATCCCCATTGAAGGGGCTTCTGGAGCAGGAAGGTAGTTATGTATGAAGCAGTCATAGGAAACAGCAGAATGGTTCATAGGGCCTGGTTGTGGATAGGGGCTCCGGTTTCGTTGTATTACACATGAGTTAGAAAATGGATGTGGGGAAATTAGGCTGTTAATCATCTGTTACTGTGTTACCTTGTTGTGGGGAAATGGTGTACAAGGATGAAAAAAATTGTATATTTCTTTCTTTCATTCATACCTGTTCACTTTGTCCTGCAATAGTAAGAAGAAAAGAAAGGGCCTCATTCACTCGCATCCAATCTCTAGCTATTGTGTATAATGGACTGAAACCGAAGTCCCCTTTCCACAACCAGGCCTCGCAAACCTTTCCATAGTTTCCCCTGACTGCTTTACATGCCTTGGTTTAGCCCATTGACAGCAAGTTGCCCCCTGTAAACCATATAGCTACGGTTTACTCCATCCATGGCACACCTTACACCCCCTTGCATGTTCAGGTCCCAAACACTCGAACATGTTTTACTCCATCCTTATACCTTCTCATATACATAACCCCAAAAGCCCTTTTTCAGAAGGGACTTCTGCAGCTTCAAGGTGGCACAACTTACAATAGCTGGGAGATGATGAATTCTTTGGAAAAGTAAAAACAGGAGGGGAGGATTTTCAGCCCCCACTCCCTCCCCTTTTAGTCACCTTTTACGACACGCAGGGAATATGTGAGAAGTACATGGAAATCCTCCCCTCCAGTTTCTGCTTTTCCAAAAAAGGAACAGGGAAGGGGCCAAGTGAGGATTTTCCCTCTAAG
>JAYMFT010077735.1:0-14393 GCA_038088735.1 Panulirus argus
GAAAAGAATATTTCGCTTCAAATCCACGACTGACCTTACTTGCACCATCTTAGCCACACGATAAGGTTACAGGTCTTCCTCTTCGAAAAATCTGTATTTTTTTTTTTTCTTCTTCTTTTACATTGAATGCCCCAGTCACGGACAAAAGTCCACATCAAGGCCGGGCCCCAATTGGAAAATAGAGAGAACTAAGAAACGGTAAGAAAAAAAAGAGAGAAAGCATTTACGAATTTATGAAAAAATGACAGACCTGTCTTTTGAAATGAGCCATGTCACAGTTATTTGGAAAGACATGGGAGGGTAGAGAGTTCCAAAGCTTCGACTCGTAGGGAAAGAAGCAGTTATCAAAACGGAACACCCTTTAGTTGCCGATGACCACCCAAAACTCATGTGACGCAGCTTGTGGTGGGGGCACACATGAGTTTCTCTTCTACTTTTCACAAACAGCCTCGTTTGAACCTAGAGGTCTATTGCTGTTTGAATTCAGTTCCATGTAAGGCGCATGACTTCGTCAGGAGGAAAGGTAAAGTAAGAGATGTCACACCAAAGTCAAGGTTCAGGTCATCACAGGCAAGAGTCGGATTACCAAAGGCAAGGCGTGTGAGGTATAGGATGAGACAAGAGGTGTGGTAGGAAGCGGAGTTATGGTTGAGAGAGCTGAAATAGTTCTAGTATTTGTTGATAATTAAATCTTGTTTACGTACATGTTTAAGAGGTTATCACGTTATCACTGGCGACATTTGGTGGTTATATATAGCCCAGTTGAACAAAATTTCTTCGCCGTCATTCCTCTCTTTTAACAGCTGAATATTTACGTAGAACTGCATGACAAATTATATAACACAAAAGTGTTGATGTACACAGACTTGAACTTCAGATATCTAGCACAGTTACTGCCTCTGCAATGTTACCATTGGCAATAGAAAATTGCCCTTTAACTGCTTCACTATGCTTTATGCCAATTACAGGTAAAAAAAAAAATGTAAATAAGGTTTACAGTGTTATGTAATGTCCATTTCTGCATATGGACAGATGCACAGCAACCAGCAGCCATTCTACCACCAACAAGAGAGCCCTTGGCAGATTTGAGTGATGGGTTATACCATATATCCATCAAGCCATGGATTTTCCACCCATTTGGAAATTATTGAATAACTCGGTAACCTGCTTATGTAATATCATTTACAGGGACGACGGTTACTTGTGTAAAAAAAAAAAAAGAATTTGCCAAGACTAAGCTTGGTTAGGACTTTTGCCAGTGACAGTCCGTTCTCATATGTGCCTTTAAAGGCACAGGTCGGGACTGTGTGCTCGTAGTCCCATTACTGGCACAGGGCTGCCCATGTGTAACTATGGTGTCGTGGGCTCTTTTGGGCGGATATATGTGTCGTGTACAGTGTGATTAATTCCGATGACATCATGAAAAAAAGAATTAGAAATGACACCACTGTCTTGCAAGGTAAATACACAGCCTTTTACTTAAGTTTACCATAAATTTCAGATCTAGAGGAAACTTGGTTTCAGCTTTATTGCATCACTAGTTCGTACACATCATCATGTTGACCATCTGTAGAGGAATAAGATACAGTTTTTAAGTAGGATTTGACAATAGCTCATGACGTCGTTGGTGCGCGTTTACATAATGGACCGCATTGTAACAAAGATATACAATTTCTATTATTACTGTAAGAAAAAATTTAGGTCTTCATGGGTAACATAGCCAGATCTGTAACATGAGGGAAGAAGAACTGCGTATGTGGAGCAAGATAACACACCTGGACAGTATTGGTGTAGCATTACAATCCTGTAACGTTCTCCTGTAATATTACAACTGTAGCTCTGATCTTGAAACGAATTCCATTTCAGTTCCTTTTGGTTAACTGTGAAATATGCTGAAATTAACTATAATATACCAGATTAACAGTGTACGCTCTGCAAGTTGCTTACTTTTTTCATAATATGAGTTGTTAGAGCAATGATTGATATAAAGGGAAAAGATTTGTAGCCAAAGAAAAAAAAAATCCAATCTCCATAGTGCTCTCTGGCCAGGTCTCTCCCAAATATCGACATATATCGCACTCACGCTCTAAGCAATTTCTAATGAAATAACAGATCATATGAAGATAAAACAACTAAGAAACGTGAAAAGGCCTTGATTTCCCCAGGAATAATGAGAGGGGACAAAAGTGAAGGGAGCGTCCTGTAAAATAGCGGTAAGCACTAAAAACAAGTGTCACATCTCTCCTAGGTGTTGGCTCCACCTCCTCGTTTATATACCATTTTGATGCATTCATTTTTTATGGCCGTAATTATGAAAATATACCAGAATTATGTATTGTGTTCTCAATTGCCTCATAGTATATATGGTTGGCAGAAATCCGGACTACACTTGTTATTAACGTAAATTATCGAGTGATAATAATACAGTGATTAATGTTAACTCAATGTATAAATACATACATACATAACAAATTTCGGTTGATTGATTGTTTTGCCCAAGGGAGGCGACTGCTAAGTACATGGGCGTTTGTTTCTCGCAAGACGCGCTGGTGTCTTGTGATAACGGTGACATTTGTGGTAGGTTCAGTAACAGCTGGACTTTGTGTAGAGTACAGGAATTGCATCCAAATTATGATATGTAAGTAGGTGGCGACATATAGTAATTAATGACTCTCCTTGTGGTAGGTCTCTGACAGAGGGACAGTCGAGGCTACAGTGTTGAAGGGTGTTCGCGTTGGGACAGTTACAGAGTTTGTGGGAAGAGAAGTACGGGTCATCCTAATGCGAGCAGAGACAGCATTTTTGTCTGCAGACCTCAAGTCCAAGTCGACGATACTTGTATGGATAAGGTCGTAAGTGATAACAGCGGTAGATGGATTAAACTCGCCCCGTTCGTTATCCCTGCCATAGGATATGGGGAAAGAAGCGACTGAATGTATCCTGTTTTGGTAAAAGAGGAGAGAGGAGGGTGTATCCCCAACGTCGGTAGGACTAGCCCACAGGCATTCTTAACCAGAAGGTCAACATTGTCACTGTTTGTTATTCCGACATTAGATGGAACCACAATAAATGCATAGTAAGAGAATTCTCAAGGGCTAAAGCTAATAGACGTAATGTATGTGGAATTAGAGGGAAGCTTCTGGGCTCAGAAAAGGCCTGAAAGGTAGATTGAGAGTCATGGAAGATTGTACCATTTAATCTCCTCTGCAGGAGGAGATCAATAGCACCTACAAGTCCAAGCACTTCGCTGTTGGTAGAGCTTGACCAGTTAGGGAATCTACGGCCAACCTAGTCCCCTGCTGGCGGGTCCGCGTCCAGAGAGAAGGGAGCGCCGCAAACAGCGCTCCCGTCTGTTATCTATGCACCGTTGGTGTACAAACTGTGTACGGTAGGGACTGACGAAGAGAATTTTGTCTCTGGTCTCCAGACCTACGTAATTGTTCCTGAAGGAGAGGTGGTTTCGCCCTTGAGGTGTGGGTAAAGGAGACTGCCGAACAGGGCATCAGTGTCTGCAACGGGCACACCAACATCAAGGTTCTGAAGTATAGACCAAACTGTTTTAATGGGGACGAAACCGGCCGGCCGAGGTACATTTGGGTTAAGGGAGAATCTTATGACGTGGGAATAATGAGGGTGAGGGAAGTTAAGACGGGGAGAGTAAAGACATTTGACGCTGAAGGAGGAGACATACGCATATTGTCAACAAGAGGAGGTAGACAGTTCGCTTAACATGTCAACAAGCTTTATTTTAAAACTTTTCAAGGGGATCTAGGAATTTCTTCTGAAGCTGACCTAGAGTCAAGGGAAACAGAGTGTAAATAGTTCTGGTTGCTGGTATAGACATCCAGGCAGCATTGTCGGTGAGCTATCATTGTCATGTCGACCAATATGCTTTTGTACTAAAAGGAGACCATTGGGCTATCCTGGAGAGGTGGTATGCGCGGAGAACAGCATTCCACTGCCTTCTAAGATGTCCACACACAACGCTTCCGTGACGCGTGCTGGACCGCCACTCCACGATCCCCAGACGGAGACACGATGACCCTCCCCATACTGGCCAGACAATATGTAAATAATATTGATGTTTTGTTGAAGGAATATCCTAACTTCCATAGGCTTTAGTAAGCCCCTTTGTTATATCTATATGTACTCGCGACACTTGCCAAATGCTTCTGGTATTATTGTACAGGGGTACCTAGTGACAGCACTAGTATCCCGATTCCTCTATCAAGGAATAAAGTATTGAAATAAAAAAAAAAACTGCTGAAAGATACAAGTTTAGTCATATGTGGACGTACTTAGATGTGTACTGAGTGTATCAAAGACTGATAAACGTAGCAAAAAAAGAATCGCCTTCGCATAAAAATGCATCATTGACATTGCTTGTTACCTTTGACGTCACACGGTAGTTCTGGACTACGCCAACAGTTAGCCTATTAAAGAGGTATCTGGTATCTTTCGGCTTCTCGCTCGAGGCATTTATTCTAACAGGAACTGTCATGCCTTTTGTATATAGTCTTTACGTAACATCAGGATTCGCATGGACTATGAAATTGATCATGGAGTGATTATTTTTTTTAGAATTTGAATTTTTGATTGATACCTATCTTGACTTTCAAGTCAAGATAGGTACATTTGTACTACTTTGTTCTACATATGAAAACTAAAAGTTTTATATTTGAAAACATATGCAAAAAAAGAAATCGCCAGATAGTGCCATTTACAAGTTTTTCATGTTTATGTTATCATGCCCTCAGCATATACATGCGTATACCTTTCAGTCATTTATATATTCAGAAAAATGTAGTTAGTCTATAGGCTAAATCTGCTCAAAAAGAATATGTCAAATATTAAACAATAGCTAATTGCCATTAAAACCCAGTTAGAAATTACCCCTCATTAACTTATTATTGTTGCCCACAGTGTATCCACCATTATTGTAAAACACTTATTTTAAACGTTTTGGTATTGATTTCTCAAAACATGAATATACATTGTGATTTTCAAACAACGGAATTATGACTTGGGATGATACATATCCTTGATAGATATGCCGTATGTGTAATTCAACTTGAAAAAAAAATATGGCAGCTAAGAGTTGTTGGAAGGAGGTCCTGCGCATCTTCTACGGCGCACCGTAGATTCATTTGCCTTCCGGCCGGCATCGAGTTAAGTCGCTGAGTTGCGAGAGCTTGTGTTGAGTTACGTTATATATTTGTTTCAAGACAAATTATTGGTAGCATACGACGGGTGTGTTTTTACTATAATGTTCTTTCAGGGAGTTTGCGAAAATTGATTTTACCTGTGCTTGCTTCAGTCGTACGGTTTATGTGAATATTTAAGCTTTTGGTAATGTGGCTGTTTCTCCCTCAGATTTTTGGGTTAATGATTGTATACCCCAGTCTACTGAACTTGACTTACCCTGGGGTCGAGTGTTATTAGCCGGGCTTCGAATAAAGATAGATCTATCGATTACATTGAAGAAATTGTTTCTGTAAGTGGTAAATTGTAATAAATCTTTTGCTTGTTAAAGATTATTAATCCTTTGATACAAGTGTTGAAAAGTATATTTTAAAATGAGTAATTTGTCCTGAAACCCTACATAAGTTATTGTTCATAATCATTTACTTCGCTGTACAGTTGTGATTTTGTGGAATAATCTGCCGTTTACTTTTTTCAGATTCTGCCTTCGTTAAGGATTGGCAAAGAACATGACCGCCTCTTCCCTCAAGGGTGCTGTATCTTTCCCTCGTCAGCGAAGTAGCAAGACCAACCTCCAGCACCCACCGGGCGATGAGCACAACGAAACCATTCAGTTACCTGAATGTGCCAAGGCAAGTTTATTATGGATTTAAATTCAACCATCATTCCACTCTGGTAATGGCGAGGCATATGTTTTAGACTTGTTTTTGCCAGCTAGATTTGGTATTGTAATTCACTGGACGTTTTTCTGATTATCTGGGTTTTAGTTCCTTGATTGTTGAAACCGCAGCGTTAATTACATTATTACCGGGACTTTGTGCCATTTTTTTCACACTATGTATGATAGAGAATTAGGGGATAGAGAATTAGGGGTATTGGTGAGCAAAGATCTTTAAGGCGCGGCAACACTGGTTTAAAGTGCGTAATAAGGTTGATAGGATGTTAGGGTTCATTAATGGGACTGTTAGCAATAAAACTCCTAGAGTAACACTGCAACTTTATCTTGCGTTGGTGAGACCACATCTGGATTATGCGGTACACTTTTGGGCTCCATACTATGCAGTTGATATAGATTGTTTAGAGCGAGTACAAAGGTGAATTGCAAAAATGATCCCTGGAATTAGAAACCTCACTTATGAAGTAAGGTTAAAAAGGCTGACTTTACACTCGCTTAAGAGGAGGAGGGCTATAGAGGATATGATTGAAGTTTTCAAATGAACTAAGGGCATTGATAAAGGTAACATGAATAAAGTTCTTAGAATGGCACCACTAGATAGGACAAGAGATAAGGGATTTAGATTAGAAAAAAAATAGATTCTGGTCAGATGTGGGTAAATATTGGTTCGGGAATATTGTAGTGGATTTACGGAATAAGTTGCCAGGTACAGTAGTAGAAAGTAGGTCTGTAGGTTGGTTGTGTTTATGGGTTCAGTCGGTTGGTTGTAGGGTGGACAGACTCATGACCTACCAAGCATGGGCCAATAGGCCTTTTGCAGTGTCCCCACTGTTTATGATCTTATATCTACACTCTACAGGCATATTAATCAAAGCTATTGGGAGTAGGTATTGTAAAGCGACATTTGATTTCGTGAAAAACTATACGGGTGCATTGTCCGGTGTAACGTACTATAGAGAAATTTTCGAAATTCCTACACATTTCAAGATTGAAAGTATTTTGCAAATTAATTGAAAAGTCCAAAGTCCTTAAGTCGTCGGGAAAGATCTTTACAGTAGCATTTTATATTCTGGGTAGTGATGCACATGGTTTCTGACGTCGTGATTTTGAGTAATACCTTTGAAGGTATTTTAATTATGTTAATATTAAAGCTTAAACCTTTTTTCATGAACTGGAATAGTCCGCAATCACAATGCTTACTCTGAACTGCCAGCAGTTTCATGAAAACAAGAAATAATGCAGTTGATTCTCTAAGTAACTAGTTGCCTTACTATAGTTTTCCTGTAATGGTGTGTCAGGTTTTGTAATTTACAGGTACTAATCATTACCCAGGGATGCATAGGTCTGGACTAGTCTTGACACTGGCTGGGCTGATGAGGACACGTTTACGGGTTGCAGCCTGAATGCCTTTATGAACCAAGTAATGGAATGTTGTAGCTTGGACGCCTGCAACTAAATTGTAAGTTTTAGTAATTATAGCTCCACAAAGAGGCTAGATTTGGGAAATGGCGGATTGTTCCGAGTGTTTTATATAGTTCGTTGTGAATACAGAAATACTTGAGGATAGTTGTTAGTTTTGAAGGACATTGAATAAGGCCAGAATAGCTCATCCAAAACTGTGGGGGTTAACTTAAAAGCTGGAAATACAGTAGTAAAATATTCGAAAACATATACAAACCTCAACTAATCCTTCCAGGAAAGTATATATTTTAATGGTTAGTATTCCAGAAAGAATCACAAGCCTTAGGAAGATGCAGACTACACCTGAGCAGATGAATTTGTTGGTACTTCTGTATGTTATACCATGTTTTTCTATAGATTTTGTGATATTTGTATATCAAATTTTTCGTTATCCACATTTTCACTGATAATTTCCATTATCTCCTTAGTAGTGTTTAGTAAGATGTGCTATAAATCATGCTCTGCATATATCTAAATATCATTAGGGTTGCCGAGCATAGTTTTCATTGCAACTACCTACTGGTTTTCTTTGCTCGTCAGAAAGCAGGGCTTAGGAGAACAGTGCATGGTAAATAATGAAAAGCTGTTTGGAGAATTTTGAAAATCCTGTTGTGCCGCTTGCCTATTCTGTATTGTAGAAAGGGGAACATGATGGTAGAATGGTTTAACTTTTAATTAATTGCATTCTCCCAGTTGAACTTATAAAAGTGGGAAGGGGTTGAAGCTCAAGGAAAATGTGGATAACGTTTATTCTAGTACGGAAGGGCTTTGAAGCTCAAGGAAAATGTGGATATTGTAAATTCTAGTATGGTTGACGTTACCCATCCCAACAGCTCTTTACTGTATTTACCATTGGATGAAGTCATAGCAACATAAAAAAGTGAGGACACTGCAAAAGGCAGGTCCTGAGTCTGTCTATGCTACAGTCAACCGCCTGAATCCATAAACACATCCAACCTTCAATTAAAGCTGCCTAAAGACCTAGCTTCCATTACTCTACCTGGCAACTTATTTTATAGATCTACTACCCTATTCCTGAACCAATATTTAACCACATCCGGCCTGAATCTATTTTTTTTTCAAATTTAAATCCATTATTTCTTGTCCTATCTAATGCTGCCATTCTAAGAACTTTATTCATGTTACCTTTATTAATGCCCTTCACCCATTTAAAAACTTCCATCATATCCCCTCTATATCTTAAGTGAGTGTAAATTCAGCCTTTTTAACCTTTCTACATAAGTGAGGTTTCTAATTCCAGGGATCATCCGTGTCATTCACCTTTGTACTCTCTCTAAACAATCTATATCAACTGTATAGTATGGAGCCGAAAACTGTACTGCATAATCCAAATGGGGTCTCACCAACGCATGTTAAAGTTTCAATAATACTCTAGGCGTGTTATTGCTCTGTTAATGAACCTTAACATCCTATTAGCTTTATTACACACATTAATGCATTATTGTCAAGGCTTAAGATCTTTGCTCACCAATACTTGTAAATCTCATTCACATTCTGTTTTACCAATAGGAATATTGTTCAGTTGTAATTAGTATTCCTGTCTTTAACCACGCTAAGTGATCTGCATTTATCTATATTGAATTCCATTTTCCATGTACTCACCCACTCTGATAATCTATCTAAGTCCCTCTGCAGTTTCACAGAATCTTCATTTTAGTTTATTATGGCCTCTATTTTTGTATCATCGGCAAATATTCTTAAGGTGCTGGTTATTCCCACGTCCAAATCATTAATATATATATATATAATGGACAAGAGCGTTCCTAAGACTGACCCCTGAGGAACACCACTGGCTACATTGCCCCAGTCCAATGTAACTCCGTTGATGCATACCCTCTGTTCTCTGTCAGTGAGCCACACCTTAATCCAATTAGATACACAACCCTGATGCCGTGTGCAGCTATTTTTCTGAGCAGACGCTTATGAGGTACTTTGTTAAAAGCCTTACTTGAGTCTAAGTATACAGTACCATAACTCTTACCCTGTTCTATAGTTTCATATACTTTGTTAAAGAAGGAGAGAAGGTTACTGAGACATACCTTCCCTTTTGTAAACCCATGTTGTGAATCCATGAGATCATGTCTCTTCAAGTGTTCCCTTATTTTGTCCGCTATAATTGATTCAAGAAATTTTCCCACAATAGGTATTAAGCTGATAGGATGATAATTAGTGGCAATGGATCTGTCCCCTTTTATTGCTTAGGAACTACGCCTGATTCCAGAGACTGTTTAAACCTCTCCAAAAGCAGAACACTTACTTCTTCCTCACATTCTTTCAAGACCCTCGCATAAATAGCATCTGGCCCAGGACTCTTGTTTACTTTTAATCATCCTGTTTGTTACAGAATAACAAATTTATTTATTTCTGAATTGCATAGCTTCCCACTTTCATTTTTGCTGTAGAGCTGGAATGTTTGTATTCTCCTCCTTTTTAAATACCTATATGAAGTGAGTATTTAAAACTTCATACATTTTAATCTTGCTATCAACTAATCTACCAGAATGTAATTTGATAAGTCCAGTTTTCTCCCTAACCTTCATTCTGTACATTTGGAAAAATCCCTTGTCTCCCCTGCCTCACCCACATTTGACCTGACACTACTACTAAGCTGATACGAGTCACTTGACTGACCCAACCCCACATTGTCTGACCTCGACTGACCCAACCCCACATTGTCTGACCTCACCCTACTTTCATTTAGTCCCACCCAATCAACACAAGCAAGATATCTACATAGCCCCGCAAAGTTGGCTTACAAAAGTCGGGAATGAACATTTCATTCTTCCTCCTATCCTCATCCTTCATTATATTGAATCTTGTTTCCTTGTGGTCACTGTTTTCTAATGTCCTTCCAACTTAACTTCATCTATAAGGTAGTTTGCATTTGTCAGTAACAGATCTGAAATGTTATCACCCCTTGACCCCTTGGAAATGTGCTGTGTTAGAAAACAATCATGGACTGTCTCCATAAATTCCTCTGATTCAACATCTGTATCATATTCCTAGTTAATTGTACTGAAGTTGAAGTCTCCTAGAATACATACATTTTGATCACAAGCCTTCCTAATTTCTACCCACAAAAATTTCCCCCTCAGACTATCTAATGTGGGGGGTCTGTATAATACTCCCAATAATGTTTCATTGTTTTCTTCTATATCAACCCAAATCAATTCTGTAATTTTTGTTACTTTAATGTCACTCTTGTCACAGCATTTAATATTATCCCAAATATAAAGTGCTACTCCACCTTCCCTCCTATCCTTCCTTTCATTTGTGTAAAGTTTGTATCCATTAATAGAAAACTCTGATAACAGATCACTGTCTTCTGATTTCATTCATGTTTCCGTTAAACATACAACATCTATAGATTAAGTGTAATTGCCCTCAAATGATCCATCTTCTTTCATAAACTCCTACAATTTGTAGAGTATACATTAAGTCCATTATAATTTCCTATATTACCTCCCTTTTGTTTTCTTGTATTTCTTTATACTTTCTTGACTAGGCCTTTCTTGGCATTTATGTCCCTGACACTTAATCCTTGTTCCTTGACCCAATCCACCTAACATAAAAAAGACACCTCTGAAACTTCCCTCTCCAAACACCTAGCAAACTGAACAACTCTCATCCTAGACAAATATACCTTTGTCTAATATGTCTTCACCTACTCGAAGACTCCTAAACATTACTTGGCAAACACTCATGGCTTGATGCATAGCACCACTTGCTTATTGGTTCATTAGCTTTTGCCTTTGGATCTGGGCGAACAGTACTTTTTGTTCTAACTCCTCTCACCTCATTCACACTATTCCAAACCTGTCAAAAAATCACTCCTATACTTCTGGTTTTCTATTTGATTTCTGTTGTATACTCGGCAACCTCACATAAAATTGCCCCAGTTCTTTTATTGCTCAGATCTTGACTCCATTAACTATGGCATTTACTTAACTTATTCCATCCCTAAACTACCTAATCATTATATATATATATATATTTTTTTTTTTTTTTTTTTCCCATTACTTTTAACATCATCATAGAAAATATTTTCATGTTTAATGCCAAGCTCTTTGTATCCTGCATACCACTCATTAACTTTTGTAATAGATTTACTATGTTGCCCTTCCTTAATTGAATATCTTTTTCTACCATTTATATATCATATTGTTCAATTTTAGCTGTATTGTAATTGTAAAATGATCACTCAAGAGCATCTCCACAACATTTGAATCAGCATGAACCTCTAACATATTAAAAATGTACTACGTAATTAAAAAGTAAAGCGTAATCTAGCCTTCCCCCATTAACATGCGTTAGTTTCCCAGTTCCAATGACCTTGGCATCTTCCATGGAATCCAGAAGCCTTTTCAACACCCTTCTGCTATTATTTTGTGACCCTCTGCTTCCAAGATCATTATGCCGAGCATTCAGATCACCAAGTAGCAGGCAATAGTCATCAAAAATATTGTCTGGAAAATGCTCAACTGCTAGGGAATCAGCATACACATATACATTAACGATAAACAGTGTAGTATCTTGTAGTTTGATGCTAATACACTAAAATTCAGTACCATTCACTTTAAAAGCAGAATGGAAAGAAGCTGCAATATTACATTTGACAAGTTGTTAGACCTCTACAATTTTCTTTCAGATTTGCTGGTAATTCAAAACTTTTGTAGCCCCTTAGCTGTAAAAATATTCCAATCAACCCAACTTCTTGTAAAGCTATAACATCAATATTACTAGAATCAACATATGCATGGATTCTTTTTTTTTTTTTTTTTTTTTTTTTTTTTTTTTAGGCTATTAACATTCCAGGATATTATTTTAACATTAGGATCCACTTGGAGATATTTTTCTTTGAATTTTCTTCACTGAAATAACAATATCCTTTTTAATTTCATCCCTTGGAGTAACAGAATATACCAACACAGAGTCCATAATACTTGTTACATCACCAACAGTCTCTTTTGCAAGAACATTACCATCATCAGTATCATCAATATCACTGTCCAACACCCTTCTGGTTACTGTTGAACTGTCTTTATTAGTAGAAATATCTGCAACATCTCTTTGTTGCACAAGATTCACCAAACACATCTTTATATTAACCATTTCTTGCTTAAGCTCATTCGTCTTATGGCGTTCAGCTGGTATATTTACCTCTGTTGTATTCTTCCCTATAGCTATGTTATGATCATGATTACTCAGTTCCATACTTTTTCCCATATATTTGTATCACTTAGGGTTCCAATAAAAGCCCTCTCTCTATCCACTTGACTACTAGACTGACCTGACTGGAAATGATCATCTTTTGGTTTCTATGGGCAAACTCGTGCATTAGCATTATGAGCTCCCCAACAGTTGCAGCATTTTGTTGTAATTTTCTCCTTTGCTTTGATTTTATCCACACACTATAGAGTCATGGGCTTTCCCACAGAATCTACACCAAGGATCATTAAAGCTTTCCCGGGCCAGGTGTCCCCACCTATAATATGTATAACATTGTACTAGAGATTTATTGTAAACAGCAGCTCTCTTGTATTCCAAGCCTCTCACAAATCCTCTTTTTGGTACTGAACCTTGAATTAACGTGATTAGCTGCGGCTTGGGTACTAGTTTACCATTATGTTTGATGACCCGTCTTTTAGCCCAGATAGATTTGTCATCAACCAACACATCATCAGGATCAAGGTAGACAGGACAATCAGAAAGAATTATCTTGGTACATTTCTCAAGAGAGTCCACAGGTTCTTCCATAACTACATTTTTGATACCCATCGTACTTACATATCAAGCTGTTATTTAATCTTTTACAGTAATATATGGGATACATTTGCCTTATTTAAAAAGTACTTCAAACTCTTGGCATTGTTTACAAAGTCTAGCAGTTCACTTTACCTTATCATGAAAGTCCATTCTGTTGGTCCTAGAGAAGAAGAGGCGTGGTCTCCTCAGAGATACCTTATCATGAAAGTCCATTCTGTTGGTCCTAGAGAAGAAGAGGCGTGGTCTTCTCAGAGAGATGCCACCATCTGAAGTACCATTACCTTCCTGAGTAGTTGTTCAACCATCTTGCCTAGCTTTCTTTCTAACCATGATGTTTTTCTCTTCTACTAAAAATTCATTCCTCTTCCCTTGTTACTCCTGGTATCTTCACCCTCACTTGCTTCACCCTTTCTCACCGCCTCACACCTCTTCATTTCTCACTTGCTAAGCACCTTTTGAAAGACATATGTTTCCTACTCTGCTTGTGAACCGCACATCCTCTTCCTTGCTGTTTGGCAGCTCCTTCATTCTTCCCACAATCACAGATCTGCCATGCCTCTGCCCACCACCTCTTGCTCCACCCATGTTGCGAGCACTACGAACACCTCCAGTGACCGGTCCTGCCAGAGCTTGTACCAAGCAGCTTTAAGCATGTCCACAGTCAGTCATGGTGGACATGGCACTGCCCCCTAGTTATCTTAAGTTTTACTGTGGAAGTTAAATATTCCCAGACATATTTTACAAAAGCTGAAAATTTTCACCATTAATGATTATAAGATTACAGAAAATTGCTTATTGTATTACAGATTGTGGGCAGTTTCATTTTAGCCCTGAGCTGAAATAACAAAAACTCTAGTTAATTTCTTAGTATATAAGTATTCAGTCGTTCATGTTGTAGACTATAACCTAGTTTTGGCTTGCATCATGGGATATTTGATATTCTCAGTATTTCAGTTGCTGCTCTTAATCGCCAGTTACAAGACTTTATGCACCAATATTGGTATAACTCTAGTTGATCTCTGCATGTTTACCAGTCCATGATATTGTTTTTGTAATAGTAGCATATTATTGATGGTGGAGCCTGGTTCTGAACATTTTAGTTTTTGCACCGATGTTAGGTAAGGCAGCAGTGAGGGTTACGAAGATCAGGGAATAACCTAAAAGTCAAAATGCCAGTAAAATGTATATATAAAGGGGATAAAGGTGAGTGTTCTAACTATAGAGGTATAAGTTTGTTGAGTATTCCTGGAAAATTGTATGGGAGGGT
>JAYMFT010077746.1:0-14393 GCA_038088735.1 Panulirus argus
ATATATATATATATATATATATATATATATATATATATATATATATATATATATATACATATATATATATATATAAAGGTCCATAACAAGGAGACTTAAATTACTGGTTTATATATAATAAGTATAGACTGGTACACCATAAGAAATAAAAGAAAACGAGTAAAACTTTTACATTTTCTTTATGCAATTCTTAAAATTCATTTTCTCCTCCTGTGGACATCTTAACTATCATCCCCTAATTCCGACAAGATGTTCGGGTCCACCACAACTCCCGGTGTATCACTGGCCCGACCGCCTCTGTCGCGCCCTAACCCGTCATCTCCCAGAACAAAGACCAAATTCCCCCGGGTTTTTGCCCGACCCGTCGCATAAGATTCCATGATGTCTCCAATGACAGTGTTTACAAAACTAGTTCTCCTCGCGCGCAACTGGTCACCACCACGTTCCCCCCTCCTCCTCCTCCGCCGCTGCCGCCCTCACCACCACCGCCGGACAGCGCCGCGGCGCACATCTGGGTTGACATCCTCCTACAGCCGAGAGAGGGGACGCAAAGATTAAGACGTCAGCGCTTTTAATGTATCCGACGGTCCGGAGTTCAGGTGGGGCAAGATACGCCACGGCCGACGACAGTAATTGCCAAGTTGGACGATAACTCGTCGTTAATGACACCTCCACCTCATCGGGCCGCACTGAATCCCGGGCGGATCTGTCGGAGGCCCCGGCCCAGCGAGCTGCGGTAGTAATGATCTCGGACGTGGGAAGTTTTGCCAAGTAGGAGAGGTGGTCACATGATCAGACATTTTACATTTGAGGATACGCACCCCCCACTCCCCCGCCTTCTCTCTCCCTCTCTCTATTTCTCTCTTCCTCATCCCGTCCCAGCCCTCAGGAACCCTCACAACCCTCCATCCAGCCGTCACGTCGACCGCCCCCCCCCTTCCTGATCCCCTTCCCCAGGGGTGGTGCAGGTCGCTGGTTGTCATCTGTGGGTAAAAAGAGAAAAAATCTGCAAAGGTGAAATTTACTCTCTCTGGTTATGACCGTCTGGGACGACGTGGGGGAGGGAGAGTAAGAGCGGGAGGGGGAATGAGAGCGGGAGGGATTGTGAGAGCGGGATGGAGAGTGTAAGCGGGACGGAGAGTGAGAGCGGGAGGGAGAGTGGAAGCGAGAGGGAGAGTGAGAGCAGGAGGGAGAGTGAAAGGGAAAATGAGAGCTGGAGAGTGGGAGTGAAAGGGTGAATGAGAGCGGGAGGGAGAGTGAGAATGGGAGGGAGAGTGATAGTGGTAGGGAGAGTGAGAGCGGGGAAGTGTGAGAAAGGGAGGGAGAGTGAGAGCGGAAGGGAGGGAGAGTGAGAGCGTGAGGGAAGGAGAGTGAAAGCTGAAGGGAGTGCGAGAGCGGGAGTGAGAGTGAGAGCCGGGGAGTGTGAGAGCGGGAGGGAGAGTGAGAGCGGGAGAGAGTGTGAGAGCGGGAGGAAGTGGGAGAGGAAGGGATCTGGATGGCTGAACCACAAGTGATTTTGAATTCTGTCGCCAAATCGGCCAGTTGATTGTGCACACTCCTGCGGGCGGCGGAGGGCACGACAGATCCGGGGAACTGGGTTCTCAATGACTTAAGTCACTTGGCAACTGAAATATGGCGCCAGTTCTCTCAAGTCCCTCGCCTCACGACAGTCACGTTAATAGTGTTGGAAGGTGAGGGAAGAATGGACCCGACGGCAAAGATTATATTTGGTGTGTTTAGCGTCAACAGGAGGGGGCGAACTGACCAGCCTGAGCGAGTCTGGCCAAGAAAACAAGGAGTCTACTGACCCCGTGTGTGGAGCTGTACATATCAAAGTTCCTCTTGCATGATGTTACCGTGATGGACACAGGTATGCCTAACGTCCATTCCTTAATCCGTCTTCAGTCTAAAAGGTTTTGTTCCAGTTCTAGATGATTGTTTCACTGTAAGCTAGGTACAAGTAGAACTACCAGGTTATAGTCAACTCGACGATCTTCGGAGGTAAGAGACTGTAGCCAACTCATGACTGCTGTCATCATGCATCGTGAGAAGCCGAACTCTGGATCCGTCATGAATAATTCCGCTACATCTGCGTCTTGCTTCTGACGCGAGCACGTTGCAATCATTCTGAAGAGTCTAGTGTGCTCGGTGGAGAGAGAATCACTGACAAACAGACTATCTTTCTTGAAGTCAATTTCAAGAGGTCATGATCGAAGCAAACAACCTAGTGTGGACAGAGCGGGTACCTAATTATTGCTCCTGACTCCCCGTCGATGACAGAAACCATCAGTGTGTGTGTGTTGCAACCAGCAGCTCCTCCAGTGGCTCGTTGTAAAGAGTCATCTGTATATATAAATTTGCGAAAGATGTGTGTCCAGAGGTGGTGGTGTCAGTGTGACAAATGGCGTCATTGCAGGACTGTCAACCTCAGCTCAGACTGCAACTTGAGCCACAGTCTTCTCATGCCAAAGAGGAAACCGCCACGTCCAAGAGACTATTTCCCATGAGGGTGTAGGAGGATACGGGCGGCTCCTGCTGGTGGCTGCCTTGGCAGCTGTAAAGTTCATGATTCTCAGAGATCCTGAACTCTGTGGCAGTTTTAGTGATCCATTCAGATGGACGTCTTTTCCTTCTGGAGGAGGGAGTCTAGAGGGGTCTTGTGCATGGACTGGATCCCATAAAAGAAGACTGGCGTCAGGTACTCTGTCTCTGATACTTGGAAGACGAAGTTCTGTCCCTGTTGCTCTAGGAGAGCCAAGAACTTCTCTCACACCTTCTCTCTGTATTTTCCTGAGCTTTTCACTTGTGTCAGACGACAGAGCAAGCAGAGGTGAAGCATTATCAACGAGACGACGAGTCTAATACGAGGTGCATCGTTTCTATTTACCCTGACGCTTGCCCCGTCGTGTGAGCTGGAGGTCCTTCTTTACATTAAAAATTAATGCTTGATCACAACAACCCCCATAGACATTTTGACTCTTCAGGCCAAGGTTCATGATACCTGGTGACACATTTCATGACTGATCCAATGCTGAAATGGATGTTCCTCTCGACTCCAAAACCTTTTAGGACAACCTCTGTTGAGGATATTCATCTTCTCAACAAAGATGAGAAATTGGATATCAGTCCATCCAGAGATTTTGATCGTATTGTCATCAGTTAATGGCGTCCGGTGCCTCTTGGCATCGACCCCAAGCTGGACTAACGTTAATGTGACAATAAACACGATGGGGCTAAGTATATTGCCTTGCTGAGTGCCAGGTTCAAGCTCTTTGATTCCATTTTCACGTTCCTGAAACAAAGCGGATGACTTGCTGTTGCACAAGAGATCCACCGCGGGAGCCAATCTCTTACCTCCACTTTCGTGGTGTGAGACAAGATCACGTGGTGACTGACAATATCAAAACAGCTTTAATCAAGACCAGGGAAGGTGTGGGTAACTATACTGTGTGTCGCGAGCTAGCAAGTTGGTAAACGCTATCATGTGTGGTGTGTGTGTGTGTGTGTGTGTGTGTGTGTAAAGCATGTAGGATGGCAAACAGATGATTTCTGATACCTACGTAAATGTCATTTGAGGACAATTTCTTTCAAAGGTTTTTACATACACAGCTTATCAAGGATAAGGCTCTGAAGGCTTTAGGTTGATTGGCTTGGGTGTAGGTATGATAAAGCTATTCCTCACACACACACACACACACACAACACACACATCTCATAAAGTTATATCATGTCAGTGCTGGATTGCCCGGCACCTTACGAAGAAGTCTTATAATTTCATAGGTAATACACAACTCCTCTGGAGACGTGGCTTTACCTCAGGTTGGGTCACGTTCAAGATTTGGCGATTCCCTGGGTCTTGGCTTAAGATTTGGAAATCTATTGTTAGCAGTTTATTGTCAAACTGCCGTGTGAGTTGCCGGGGTTGGTCGGAGAGGGTGGACAGTTTCAGCGAGATGAGGAGCTTTTGGAAGGTGCTGTAGGAAGGGCCTAGGATGATTCTGCATGCCCTTTTCTGCACTGTTTCTTAGCTAGTTCCTCTGTGTAGCTGTTGGTGAGGAGGACCAAGCTGGGGAGGCGTAGGAGTGCTTAGGTAGAATGAATATGGTATAGACATTATTGAGCCAGACTGGCGGTAAGCCTAGTAATTCCAGTTAGTGGAGAAGGTACAGACGGTATAAGGAAGATTTGATGATAGTGCTGACATGACTCTTCCCGTCTAAACCGAAATCTACAACGACACCAAAAAGTTTGAAGTCTCTGACTACCCATAGGATGTCAGGGCCTAGTGTGATGTCAGAGGGCAGGATGTTGTCTGCACCCAGGTTGATGTGCATCATCACAGTCTTGGTGTGGTTGACGGTTGCGTCGCTGTCCGCAGCCCACCCCTGAGTCTGTTTGCGTGATGATGGTAGTCTCAGAACCAACAGAGAACTAAGCCTCTCCTCCCGGATTTATCTTCCCAGAAGACAACCTCTCTCACCCGCAGGACCGCGAGATTACGGCGTAGAATCTGCTTGGAACGGAGTTGCACACACTCCGCTAAGGAGCGGGAGGCACTGGGTAAGATGCGTTAAAGGGAGGGAGGGTACGGAATGGTCGACATCAAGTTTTCTGTGGATAACTTACGCAAGCACAGCGGCTGAGGGGGCTTCCATATCTCTTCTTAATCAACAACCTCGACCAGATCCATCACATGTGTTGTGTTGTTCACTGTCGTTATGGTGGAGAGGAGTATTTCCAGCAGGTGGTGAGGGCCTGGTGCTCCTTGCTGTTCCCGAAATCGGTTTTGTGTTCCGGGGAAAGTCTCCCTAAAAATTGGTTGATGGTGTATTTCTGCCCGACCAAAGACTTGCCGGAAAGCCTCTTGTAGATGCACTGGAAGGTGACTAATTTTACTTCTGTGAGATCCTCGGAAATATATCTAAAGCCGTTTAACGTTGCCACCTGCTCACCTGAGGCTGGAAGAACAGAAGAGATCAGACTCTGGGGAGTTGGAAGGTGGCGGGTCAAGGAAAGGAGGAGGAGGAGGAGGAGGAGGCGGAGGAGGAGGAGACTGCAGCAGGCGAGAAGTAAAGAGAGTGATGTGAGTTATCTCTCCACGCTTCATATTACCTTCCAGACGTGATGACCTCCTGAAAACGTTTACCGAGAACCTCTCTCTGCCTTCTGGCTCCACCACCCACCATCTCCTCCCCTGCCCTTACCCCTCACCCTTGAAGTATTTCTCCAACTGTGATCGACGCTCTGGGAGAAGAATGTAATTTATAAACAGCGTACAAGTCAAGAGAGCGTCCCCGCCCGCGATCTCTGGCAATGGATGGCACACCCTAAGGGTTGTTACTTTGTTCCTATGATGTTCATTAATCATCTTAATTGTTGTGCCATAAATCACCAGCGGGATTAGGAGTTTGCTCATGACATCCCAGTATTACTGATGCATTCATGCACAGGCGCTTGCATGAAGAAGCCCCCAACGTAATGGCTGTGAAAGCTTAACGTCAAATCGAGGCGCGTGATAAAATTTTCACACGAAGATAAAAGGAGAGTGACTTTAGCATACTCATGAATAACACTGCAGGTAAACAGATTCGTGCTGAATGAATTATTCCTAATTCGTCTTCAAATCACCACCAGGTTCTCGTCTGTCTTTTAGTCTGCCGGGTCGTCCAAGGCGTCCTGGACACGGCTAATGGGCACAAGTGACTGATGATGTACAAAGCTGTATAAAGTATTGGTCCAGGATGAACTACTGATATATATAACGTATATAGATGAAGGTTAAAGCCACACTTCATGCAGACATGATTTACTTTCTAATCCAATACAGTCTCGGCTTTCTCACTAGCCCTTCTCAGATGGAATGAGCATTTGAGAAGGGTTTGTGGGAAGCTAAAACTGTATTGGATTAGAATGTAAATCATTGTCTCCTTAAAGTGTGGCTTTAACCTTCATACATTTTCACGACAGTGAATTATCTTGACTCTCTCTCTCTCTCTCTCTCTCTCACACACACACATTTGATATTTAAGACAACGTAGAGTGATTACGGGAACTGATTCGTAAAATGTCAGTCATTTTCTGAGTTCGACTTTCCTACCCATGACCACGTTGTTACGACCCATGGGCGTCATAACAGCTTGGCCTGCAACCTGATCGTTGAAGGACTTCGAGGGTCGTATCGTCAGGGTTCAAGGGTCGTACCGACATGTCTAGCTTAGGGTCCTGCAAACATCATGTTAAGTACGGGTCGTGACGTCATGTTCAAGGTCGTACCGCCGTCGTGTCCAAGGATCCTAACACCATAGTCCTCAAGGGTCGTCGTGCCCAAGGGTCGTACTGACATCATGTTCAAGGTCACTAGTACGGTCGTGCTGAAGGGGTGGCCCAAGTGTTCAGTTGGTCTACCCTCACAGCATCCATCATCTGCCATCAACACATTTAGCCAACCTCACTGATTCACGTCCCATTTGACAAGATAAGGCAAATTTCATAGTTATCTTCGCCCTGATTTGAGAATCATTATTTGTAAGTGTAAGTATAAGTAAATTTCTCAGTTATGAGTACATTGTTTTCTTATATATATTTATATCTCTATATTTCCCATAAGTAAGCTTGAGTGAGGATAATAGCCTGTCAGTTATTGTTCCTAGTTTATCTGTTACATGAATCAAGATTCAAAAAAGGAGAGAGATACAATCTAGCATAAACAAGATTAAGCCTCAGGCGGCTGTCCCGGCGAGCTTTGGGTAGAGTTGGTACATCAAAGCCTATCCCAAACAGGACGTTGCTACCCTAAACTAAATACCTCGCACTATTATCCTATGGAAAAGGGTAAATAAACAACTATTGATATCATTAGTAATAATGAAAAAAGGAATACGAGGCAATGACAACGCGGAACACTTGACATGCATAAAATGGTCATAAGAGAACCGACTTGATGGTGGTATTATCCCAGCGTTCCCAGACCAACCCGTCCCGCGTCCATGTTTAAACATGGAGCCTAACACATCATCCGTTTCGCCCGTCATGTTACTTATTCTCCTGTTGCAGATCCCCGATGCCAGACCATCAAGAGCAGAGTAAATGTTTAGTTCACAACAAATATCAGTCAAACATAGTATAGTGTATATTTCAAGAGATTAAAAAAAAAAAAAAATGACGCTGTAAGATGTCAGTACACTGCTGTGTTGCCATTGGGAGGTCATATTTATCTGGCCTTCGAGTAACCAACCAGAAGGTAAAATCCGTCATGACAGGTCCTCCTCCTGCTGCCTGCCTGCCTGCAGAGTCTACACCTGACTGGAGTTTTATCATCACCTGCTGATGATTTCCTACCCATAAGTTAAGAGTGGTATAATGTGGTACAATGGTGGCTTGCATTATACAGCCAACTGACAATCTCAGCGCATTCGAAGCGTGCCTAGCCGTGGACACATTTTCAGATTACTAGTCTGTTATAGTGTTCATTAAACAATTCAGGCAGGTGTCATAATAATGATAATAATAATAATAATAATAATTAAAGACTTACTGAATTACAGTAACAGTGATGTTGACAATGATGAAACTTAAGTTACTCAACTGACTACAGCCATAAGCTGGAAATTCTGAGCAACTACATACATACAACAAGAAATTTTTGGGCCATAGAAAAGGGGGATCTTTAAGTCCTTGCACCAACAAAAGACTTCACTTTGAATACTTATTTGTTTAAGTATACGTAGATTTCTGGGTGTGTTGGTGAAGAAGGGTGCACCACAAGCGTTCGTCGGTTTAGTGGAAGCCAAATGAGATCGTTCACTGACTGGTCGCTGCTGCACACTGATGACACAGGAGGGTGGCAGGTGGGCATGTGAGGTCCTCCTCCCCTCCGTAATGGAGGACCCAGCGCTACCGGCAAGACCAAGAAGGATCCCGTAGGGAAGGACAACACACCTCACGTCCTGGTGCTACTTTTAACTCCGGGGTCCCTATAATTCTCCCGTGTTAATGCCCTGCAGTGTTTTCTTCCCCCAACCTAATCAACTGTTCTCGTTTTAACACTTTTACTACCTTTTGAATATTAGTTCTAATATCTGTTACACTGCACAAGCCTATAGCTACCATCAAAACACCCGAACTCAAGACGTTTTCCATTCAAATTAACCTGGTCGCCAGCCACGAGAATCATTATATGGCAAAGGCGGATTCATGCAATTTGAAAAATAAATTTCCGCTGAATATTTAAGACCAACGATATAAGGTAACGTGGGGGGGAAAAAATAAAAAACTCTCAATTTACGATGGAGTTCACCAAATCTGGTTCTGAGTCAAAGCAAATATAAAAAGACTGATAAATACGAATCAGCGTAACAATCTCCTTCACTGTTAGGAAATTTAGATCTTATATACATATCGTGATGGAATCTCATATATTTATAGAATTCAGTGCCCCAAAAAATATTCGTTTTCTAGTCAAATAAAGATCTTACTTTACAGCAAAGTCTGTGTTGAAAATGTCATTGAAGACAGATTGTAATACTTGTAAAGTAAATTTAATGATAACATTTTTCACACTCAAAGGCGTATCCAGGATTTGGTGAAGGGGGAGAGAGGGGTGGCAATCACCCAACTCACCAAAATAATGGGGAAAAGCTATATCTATCTGTGCCTCATAAAATCCAATACAGCTGTTGCCTGTAGACTAGCGACGAACTTTAAATAAAAAGTAGTCCAAATATTAAACATCTGACAGCAATAAAATCGGTGGAGTTTCGTTCGATGAAACAGATAATATGCTTGTGCACACTGGGGAAAATCTTAAATCATTATACACAAACATCAGTGTTTCCGGAAGCTGGTGAAACTTGAGGTGGCTGTTTGCACTGGCCACTCGTGTGCGAATCCCTAGAACAAAATAAGTAGGAATAAATATACGTGTATTTTCCTTTCCCGGAGAACTAAAAGAGGTTAACAATCTTAAAACCACATAAATCATCATTAGCATCATTTTCTTTGTAGGCTGTATAGTTCAAAGGGTTACGGGGGGGGGGGGGAGGGCCGACTGTCCCCGAAACCCACTTCAGATACACTCGCGTCCGCACGCGACGTTGCGGCAACTCCTCATCAATCATTCTCATTTATGATTAGGCCTTGTTGGTTAGTCGTTATGTGTGGAGATCACACTCACTCGATCCCCGCTGCACACCCACCCCTGCTGTACGGGGTACTCCTGATGTGGCATCTTATGCACCCACCTCCCTCTCACGGATCCTGGACACTGTCGTAAATTTAACACAAGTGACACGGAGGACCCATATACTGAGCATAAATACATTACAGTACAAGAGTGACAATATACAACAAAATAATAATGACAGATAAGAATACAATGATACAGTAGTGGTCAAAAATGACACTGATAAGAATACAGTGATACAGTAGCGGTCAGAATATGGTATATACAAAAGGAGACCAATACAAAACATGTAGCTGGTAGGCATACAGACGAGCGGTCCACTTACTCAAATACAGGTTCTATGTTTTACAGGATACAGAATGGGACTGATGGTTACATGAAGGAAGGTTACATGATGCTGGGCGTAACTCAGAGCGTAGCAAATTCTAGGTACAGTGTGAGGGGATGTCTCGAGGTGAATCATTGCCAGAGAATTAGTCACAAAGGTCTTTACACCTCAGGTCCATCAGCCCGAAATCACAGGTTCCAGGTGCAGAGCAGAGGTGATACTTTGGAACGCTCGGGGTCACAGCGATGTGCACCTTGCCAGAGGTTCCTAAAATTTAGGCATTATGGCATTTACAGCATCACACTCTCTGGGACAGTCTTCCAGCATCAGTCTAGAGGGATGTTGTGACGAGGAAGACACGGACTGGGCGGCTCTGGTGGACCAGGTCTGCTGGGAGCAGACCAGCTCTGGAGCGAGGTTATCAGCACTGGTCGTGAGGCTCGTGTCCAGCATGCGAGGCTATCCATAGATACTGGACGTCTTGGGCAATAACGTAGGATTCATAAAAGAGGGCGTGACTGGTGGAAGGAAGAGGTTCCGGCAGGGAACTCTCTCCTGAGGACGCTGCAGGAATTGATCTAAGAGTCAAATAAAGATCACAGGCCGAGGCTGGGAGTCAGTCACTGTAACGCAGTACGATGAGAACATCGCCATACAGTTCACGGTGGCTGGAGTTGGACCACAGGAGTTGAGGTTGTACCTGCTGTAGACAGCAGAAGCCTTACCGTTGACCAACAAGTATCCATCAGTATATGTTAGCAGGGTATTGTCAGGGGTGATGTTAAACAGCTTAACCGCCTGTCAACTTATAAGTCCTCGTTGGAGACGAGTTCCGAGTTGGTAAAGCAAACAATGAATACTACAGAATGCTTACGATGGCCGAGACGGGACTGTTCTTGTAGGAGGTCTGTACGAGCTTGTACTGGTTCCATCAGGTTGTGGTGCCGAACTACATTTCGAGGACGAGGGGGTCTCAGGTAGCAGGAGGAGGAGGAGTTGACGGTGGCAGGAACGATGCTGTAACGTATCTTCCCAAACTACTGGATGGGGTCCAGGTGATACATGGAGAGAGCCGGGAGGAGCAGTGAGTGGGCTGACTGCCTCTTCGTAGATGGTGAGGGATTGACTTCGACTCACTCCCTGCACTTTGTCCATTAGTGTATGTTGTCTAGTACGTGTGTGTGTGTGTGTGTGTGTGTGCGTGTGTATGTGTGAAAGTCACACCATCTGGATAAGCAATGACGAACCCTGCAACTTGATGCACCATCCTCATCGGGTTTCATCAACGATAACATTGAATGTCAACTATAAACTCCTTCCCCCCGGCAAGTGCCTGCAATGAACACCTTTCACATTCCGCCTTATCCACCTCATTACGTCTTGCATCGTGCACTCAGCTACAGAGAGAGGACCCTCCTGGCCCGTCCAAGCTCAGCAGGAAGGAGGCCAAGGGATGCTTCCTTCCTCAGCTACTGAGAGGAGCGTGATGATGTGCCCGCTGCTCTCAGCGGGTAGCGAGCCGAGAATGCGAGGGGGAGAGGGGGGGCAGCAGTAAACGCTACTGGGCCAGCGCCACCATTCATGGCCTCCTGCTGCCGCTCCTCCTCCTCCTCCTCCTCCTCCTCACACCTCCATCAATCATTCAACAGACGGCATGATAACACCATCTGCTCCTCCTCCTCCTCCTGCCACACACACACACATGCCACCCACTCCCTCCACAGACACACACACATGCCACCCACTCCCTCCACACACACATACATGCCACCCACTCCCTCCACACACACACACACACATACATGCCACCCACTCCCTCCACACACACACACACACACACATGCCGCCTACTCCCTCCACACACACACACTTCCTCCGCTTTACCACTTCCACTAAGAACCCTTCCACCATAAATACACTTACCCAGAGCCTCCTCCACATCCTTCTGCTCCACATACCACACAAGGTCAATCCACCCACCTCGCAAATTCTTACCGTCTAACACTCACTCGTGCCACCCACCATCTCAATCTGTGCCACCCGCCACTTGAGTCCGTGCCACCCACCACTTCAATCTATGCCACCTGCCACTTAAATCTGTGTCACTAATCACTTAAACCTGCGCCATCCACCACTTAAATCTGTGCCACCCATCACATAACCCCGTGCCAGCCGCCACTTAAATATGTTCCACCCCCTACTTAAACCTACGCCACCCTTTACATATAATCTGTGCCAACCATTACTTAAATCCGTGCCACCCACCTACTTATCCGCTGCCGCCCACTTACCCCTGTCCCGCCCACTCACTCCCTCTCGTGCCGCCCATACAATTATAATTCCGACCAAGTCATTCTCTGACGTGGCCAATTTGCTGCGCCAGCCCAGACACTCAAGCTACCCACACCAACCACCTCAACCACATAACCCACCTCAACCACACCAACCATCTCAGCCACACCAACCACCTGAACCACACCGACCACCTCAACCACACCAACCACCTGAACCACACCAACCACCTGAACCACACCGACCACCTCAACCACACCAACCACCTCAACCACACAACCCATCTCAGCCACACCAACCACCTCAACCACACCATTCATATCAACCACATCAACCTCACCAATCGTTGTCTATCCTTTGGGTATAGGAAAAAAAAAGAATGCCCACGTGTCTCCTGACTAAAAATCCACCACTCTTCCCCTCTTATATTATCACCTTCAGCAAGTAAGAACAGAAGATGGAAACAAGCGAGGACCTTTTCCTCCCCCCCCCCCTCGGAGGCTTCGTTTTCTGTTCCTGATCACAGAAGACGGGGAAAGCGTACATCCCCAGCAACCTTTCTCCAGCATCACGGCTGCGCCAAAATCAGTAGCAGGGAAAGGTATACAAAGACGCAAACAAACATAAGCACGCACAAACACACGTGTCATACACGCTCTCTCTCTCTCTCTCTCAAGCCTTTGGATACCTCGTGCAGAGTCTTCGGGATGGGGGGGGGGGAAAATCTTCACCCCCCCCCCTCCATAGCCCTAGGCGGGCCCCAGGCTGCTGCTGGATTCGAGTCGTCGGTCGACCAAGGTGTTGGAGGCCGCACAGCCCTCAGGCCCACACAGCCTTCCACAGCCTGGCTGGTCTGGTACACTCTGTAGGGGACTTGTCCAGTGCACCCCTGACCTTCCCTACCACGCATCTTCCCTACTGTGCATCTTCCCTACCGTGCATCTTCCCTACCGTGCATCTTCCCTACCGTGCATCCCAGACTGTTTCTTGATGGCAGCTGGCAAGGCTCTGGAGAGTCTTGGGCCCCTGATGGCTAAGGCGCTCTCATTCTTAGTGCACATCGCCCCTTTGGATGTCAGGTGTGGTACTTTACGAAGTCTTGCACGCCTGTGGATGCTATTTGCCAAAGTGCATCGGGGCACCATACCTTCCAGGACGTCCCGGGTGTAGATAATGGTATACCTGTCCAGGTCTTGTGTCACTAAATGGCTTTTTCTTCCGCTGCTTCTTCTTTTTCTTCCTTTGTTTCGTACGACATTTTCAGTTTGCGGTCTGTGCCTAAAAACAATTCACGGGATAGTTGTTGTTGTTTTTCTTTGCTCTTACACAGACACAGACAAAGACACAGACACAGACACACACACGACCTTATAAGGCCGACCTCTCAAGACAAACAGCATCTTGGGGGCAAGAAAGAAACATCTTCGCTCACACTCCTTCACCCCCCCGTCCCCTCCCCTCTAGGGGTACCCACCTCCCTCCCCCCCTCACCCACCATCCCCTCACTCCCCACTAGTCATAGCAATTTCCCTGAACGATATCAAGATAGCAGCAGCAGGAGCACTTCCACCTTCCCCCCTCCACATCCCCCCCCCCTCCGTCATCATCACCCACACGGGCAATATCTTTCCACACGATAGCCAGCAGAGGAGAGGAGTGAGAGGAGGAGCAACGTTCACGACAAAACATCCCCCCCCCCTCAGAGGAGGAGGAGGAGGAGTAGGAGGGTCGCACCCCCTCCCCCTGCCCCCCCTTCCACCCCCCACCTGACAGCAGCGATGAAGTCACGAGAAAAAATGAGCGTTGAATGAGCGCGGTGCCGGGGTGGGGGGGGGTAGGAGAGGGGGAGGAGGTCGCTGCTGCAGCAGCTCCTGCCACCTGGTGCCCAGCGGCCGTACGAACTACAGCACAAGATGGGAAACTCCGACGATCTGAATGTGTAACGTCCTCGATGGTGACAAGTTACCATTGAGGAATTTCTCGTAATCTGGTGTGAAGATAGGAGAGAGTATCCAGTGAAATATATAGATTTTAACGTTCCATTTCGTTATAACAAAACACAAGAAGCAACCTCACGCCGTACGAAGACTTACGCAAGAGTGTCTAATAACGTTAGCTGGGGAACGTAAAATGCCCAGGAGAGACCATAGGGGTAAAAGTTTCATACCAAGAATGGAAACAAAGGCAACCTTCATATAACGCCGGCACAGAAAACTGGGAAATCAAAACAACAGAAAACGATAAAATTCCTCCTCTCTCCCTCTCTCCTGGCGTAACAGGTGGTTACCAGTTTGTCTGTCTGTTCGGCAGCTTGTGTATTATTGCTGCTGCTGCTGCTGCCATCTGTCTATTGGCGGGAAGATAATGCGACGGCCCGTATCGTGACCACAGTTAGGCTCAATCTGTTCATCATTACCACAAGGTGGAAGGCTGTATGCCTGATATTTGAAGGAAACTGTCTAGTAGAATCACGTGAACAGAAGAACATTAGAGAATGGGAAAGAGACTTTTGGAAGTTAATGTGCTGAGTGGGGCAGCTGGTGGGATGTCTGATCACTACCTTGTGGAGGCAAAGGTGAAGATTTGTAGAGG